>JALRMI010000396.1:0-25908 GCA_026120165.1 Leptosphaerulina australis
TAAAACACCTTTTGCAAATAAAATCATTCGTGCATCTTTCATGATTGTTTTACCCCCTCGAAGTGTAGCGAATTTCACCCCACTTTTTGACCGTAGTGAGAGACTTGATTGCGCACGACTTCTGGGAATTGGAAGTGCTGGACAAGAAAACAGCTTAGGCTGATGACCCAGAGTTGAGTACTGCGTTATGTGATTGAAGTGTTACGTGAAAGGGAAGGTTGACGAGGATGTCTGGCCAAACTCAAACATCGATGGAAATCAGAACTAAGCGGTCAGACATGTGGCTGTACTGACCACACGCACCTAAGTTCTATACTTCTAATGGTCGAATATGTATCTACGCCCTTTCTTATGCTTCATCCTGGCTGTGGAAGGCGCGAGCTATCGCAAGACTGACAACTGGATAGCTCATGATTCGATCATGCAGCCCATGTTTGACGATTTGTTTCCGTAAAACACCGCCCTTTCCTTGCCCCGAATTTGTCCTCACCTACGCTGCTGGCCAATGGAGTAGAGCGAAATGGTCAGTCAAGGCCTTCAAGGAGTCAGGCTACCACGAATGGCATATGAGACAAGCATTCTTTGCAGATATGGGTGGTTTTGTCTTCCATCCAAGAGACAGCGACCCGTTCCCGCTTAATGCCACTCAGCTGCACTGGCTGGTTCGCCATCAATACATTGACTTCCTAAGCGTGACGAAGCGGGAAATCTGGGACAAGTCAAAGCAAGACACCTTCACAAAAGTCATTACAGCCTTTCAAGTCAGCTATTTCATCATTCAATGTGCTGCACGTGCTGTTCAGAAGCTTGCCATCACTACGCTCGAGCTGAACGCGCTCGCTATTGTTGTATGTTCCCTGATGACCTCCTACGCCTGGCTACACAAGCCTGCAGATGTACACAGCCCAGTACATGTCCATTCTTCGAGGAGTCTAGACGAAATCATTGGTAACCAGGACTGGGAGCTTACCCCTCTTGACTTTGTTGACGAGAATGGACCTGGGTACTCGGTGAACGTACAGCCATTCATGAAAATGCCAGTCATTCCTGCTGAGAGACCGATACAGCGCATTCCAAACGATCGTTTTCCGACCAATCCATATGGTGCACAAGAGTACCTTCTGTGCTTCGCGACTTTACTATTTACTGGGATTCATGTAGCTGGGTGGAACTTCGATTTCCCAACAGCAATGGAGCGTACATTATGGCGGATTTCGTCTCTTCTCTTGTTTGGAATTACGATCGCTTTCTGGATCTTTGAAACGATTGCATCATGGACCAGGCTCGGCCGTTGGCGAACTATCTGGCTGTATCTCTTCAACAGAAATGGTCTCGAGAAGCATCAGGCTCGGTTGCAAAGGAAAGGAACGCTAATGGTCGCACGGAAAATGACTGAATTGCCACTGCCCTGGGAGTTTGCTACTATCACGCCGCTTGCCATAATATATGGCGTTGCACGAGTCTACCTACTTGGAGAGGCTATAGCTGAGTTGAGGAACATCAGTGCAACAGCCTATGTGAATGTCGAGTGGACGAACTTCATACCGCACGTGTAGTTCAAAGCCTGATAGCTGGCATTGATGGAGGCAGACCTGTGGTTTTGGTGATAGGTGTATGGGGAAAATATCAACAGCGACGGTAGCCACAACTTACAGTGATCTCAAAACATTATGTCACTAATCTTCGGCATCTCCCAGATGTGCCTAGTTCGCATCTGCTATCCCTCATCCTCTTCTCACTACCCATTCATCTCCATGAACACAATACAAACTAATATCATCTCCGCAAATTGCCGAAGCACTACCTCTTGCAATAATCTTCAACATCGTTATTAACTCTCAATACACGCAACAGGTCGATAAATAAACGAATGCAACTTCATCGCGACTGCAGGAACGCCCATTGCACAGGCCACCGAATGCCGAGTACAAGATCTTTTTTATTAAACCGTTATGCTCAATATATTGCAACTTGATATAATAAGCATCTCAAATTCTGGGAGCTGGGGTATAGAGTAGGTTCAACTTTATACATGACCAGCTGGTTACCCGTAATCTACAAGACACGAGCACACCACGGTGGTCAGTCATATAATCGCCACATTGCGGGAAAGAATGAGCTGGCTCAGATTGCGGATATTTTACCCGGTCCCAAGTGCCTTGTTCCTCGAGCCTACAGAACCACAGCTTATCTAAAGTATCTGTATTTTGCTTTATGATTATGTACTCATCGGCTCTAACACTGTTTGCGGTTGTCGAACAGGGTACTGTCGATTTCTTTATCAAGATCAGGCATTTGTAGCGTCCACCCAAACAATGACTCTGTGCGCAGTGTCGTCCTTGTCGAGTCTCAGATCAAGGCAAAGAGCATTCTGTCTGGCAAGAAGACACCAGAGCGTGGATCATGCACGTCTGCAGATCCGAAGCCACGCAAGCGTGCCAGGCGCATCAGTAGTGGATAGAGAAGCCATCGAAACTGCAGCAAGCAGGCAGAAGTGTGGAGAGAACCTGTTTGCATTCGAACAATGAAAAATAAACCGCCATGATATAATGCGACTCAAATCTCTGAAAAACACACTACCCAAGATATCCACTCAGGGCTTGACACAAGCCACCATCAACCTCTCGTAGTCGCCTCTTGTCTCGCCCTCGATCCTCTTAACCAAGTCTTTGCCGTACTTCTTCTTATACTCTGCGCTCACGGCGTTCATGAAGTTGCGATCCCAGTGACATCTGACAACGCGCTGCACAAGTAGGGTATCCTTAGTGCCCAAACCTGCCATACTCTCCTCAAGCCTGACCGCCTCAGCAAGGGGACGGTTCTGCGCTCTGGCAAGCAACAATAGCAGCGCATCTTCCATATGACCTGAAAAGGCGCTCTTCAGCACTGCATTGAGATCTTTTTGGAAGCGCTGCTGATAGCTCTGATGTATAGCGCGGAGCTGTGCATCGTTTTTACTTGTCAAGATTTGGCAAACCTGTACCGCGTTCTTGCTCATCATGTTTCCAATGCCCGCCTGCAGGTCTGTAACAGCCTGTTCAATCTCCTGGGGAATAACAGGGTGGCTGTCTTCAGCGCGCCTAGCGCTCGTGATCATCATGTACATCTGCTCGGTAGCAGCAGATAAATCGCCACGTAGATCAGTTTCCAAACTCTTCTTGAAAATAGTCTGGTACTGCTGTTTGATAGCGTTGATATCAGCGTTACTGCGGTTAACAAGGACGTCGTCCAGGATCGCTTCTTTGGTGCCCAGGCCTTTCATGGCATTAAAAAGGTTGTAGCAATCGGAGACTAGGGGACCCTGGGCGATTTCTATAAGACCTTCTTTAAAGTAGCCACTAGTTTCTTTCCCGAGGTCCTGGACCATGTTCCTCATCAGTCTTTGGTCGTATTGCGTGCGAATAGTGTTGATCTGGATTGGATCCTTCTTCGACAAGACTGCTATCAGTGTCTTCTCATCCGTCCCAAACCCCTTCATGGCTTTACGAATAGCCTCAACATCCCGAGCAACATCGATGTTGGCGGTTTGCTGGGGCACATATCCAGGCGATGGTTGATTTGGAGGTCCATACTGTTGCTGCTGTGGAGGCGCTTGATACTGTCCTGGAGGCGGCGCACCATACTGTTGCTGCTGTGGGGATGCACCGTACTGGCCCTGCGGCGGAGGTGCTCCATATATGCCTTGTGGAGGTGGAGCACCATACTGGCCCGGTGGTGGCGCGCCATATTGACCTGGAGGCGGTGCCCCGTATTGGCCTTGGGGAGGAGGTGGTTGACCCCACTGTTGCTGAGGCGGTGGAGCGCCATACTGGCCTTGCGGAGGAGCACCATATTGGCCTTGCGGAGGAGCACCATACTGGCCTTGTGGGGGGGCACCATACTGGTTAGGTGGCGGTGCGCCGTATTGTCCGGGCGGTGGTTGGCCCCATTGCTGCTGTGGTGGAGGAGCACCGTACTGACCCTGAGGCTGATATTGTTGGTTCTGCATTGGAGGTTGCCCGTAGCCTTGTGGATAGCCTTGTTGATACTGTGGCTGCTGGCCGTAGGGCTCTGGCATGTATTAGTATACTTCTAGGCTGACTGCCAAGTCGTGGCACCTTCGATCTGCACGTCAAGGCAGGATGCACAGCCCGAGCAAGTCGTCACTTACGGCCTTGATAGGGCGGTTGCCCGTAACCACCTGGTGGTGGGTTGTACGCCATGAGTTCGTGCCGCAGGTGTTCTAGTTGAACTTGGTAAAACTCGTAAGCGCTATTGAAGATTTAACTTCAGCGTGCACGTTCAGAAAGAAACAACACGCAGCAAATCAATCCAGAGATGTGGCCTGTGGTTGTGGCCTGGGTAAGATTAAGAATTTAGTAGAGCCCTGCACAACCAAAGATGATGAGGGGCTGAGCAGCACAGAGGCGCAAGAGCACCCCACTATCACGGGGCTGAGTCGATTGAAAACATGACGAAGGAGCCACGAACAGCCCAAACTGGGCAAGGTTCGACTGATATTACTCCGTTGGGCTGCCCGTGTACCCTCTGTGATTTGACACTTTGAACGGTTCGCAGGTCAGGCGTGCACCGCTAATGGAAAAGGTCGTTGCCTAGCACATGGCAATTGTTGATGTGCAAGGCTGTGCGCTATCAGCAGGACAGGCGCGATCATCAGTCAATGACAACATGTATAGGTAAACATGTTGGACGTAAAGCTGTGGCGCAACAAACCCACGGACCGGCCCTGTAGTCTAAGAAGAGGCCAGTACACACATGGCAGATCACATCAAGAACACATCATAAATACTCTCATCCAAGGAGAATACCCCACTTTGTCGATCGATAGCCACCACAGAGTTGCTCGATTCAAGCCGAAAAAGCTTACATTTCCAAAAACATGAGTCTACGAGGACAGTACCAATCGTTTCAACATGATCGTCTCTTTTGACTTTATATGCCAGATCCATAACTATCATGCCGTGGCAACGCACGAGGTATAGGTGCAAAGTTAGCAAGATGTCTGGAGACAACCCATGCTACAAAATGAATGTGGCATTCTTTCAGGGACTGGTAATGGCTGATAGCCAAACCAAAGACTCTGTTTCACTATTTACATTGACACCACTTCTGCAACAGTAAAAATGAAATGGGTATCGAAAACAAAACTCCAGACGACTTGTCCAGCGCCAATGTGCATTCTTCATCCTACTCTCCATTCTCCCCCAGTCTCGACCATCCCCTCATCCCAGCCTATCTGCCGTGTCCTCTCTTTATCCTCCCGGGTACAATCTCATCGTCGGTCGCTACTGCCGATCTTCCTAACCAAACTCATCAAGCTCCCTCCCAGCGTCGGCCTGCGCTCCAAGTCTTGATTCTTCTGATATTTGCTAACCTCATTCTTGTCCCAATCTCCATATCCCTTCATAGCATCAACCTGCCCTTTATTCGTATTTTCATTTCCATAGTTATGCCAGTCGCCGCAATTGCCGTAGCCGCTCTGACTGAGCCTCGAGTAGTCGTGGTGAGAGAGTGCAGACTGAAACGAGTGTGCAGACTCGTGGCTCTGGCGGGGATCGTAGCAATATGCGGATGAAGAAGAGCGGTGGCGGTGATGATGATGAGAAGGGGAGCTTGACATTACAGATTGTTGCGCTTGAGGTAGGTATTGGTATTTTTCCGGGATGGGTAGTTGCTGTGCGACGGGTTGGAGGTGTTGTGCCGGGTACGAGTTCGAGTATGGGCCTGAGAGTGGTGGATATGAAGGCGACGTGCCGTATCCATATGCGGCATGGTCTGATGATCGCCTTCGAGTTGACACTGGGATTGCGATTGGATTTGATGTCAGCGGTGCTTGTTGGTATGGTGCTGTTGGTGGAGGAGGAAAGTAGCTAGGTTGTTGTTGTTGTTGTTGTTGCTGCTGCTGCTGTTGCGGGTAAGGCGTTGAGCCTGGGGTTATGGGATACGGTGGGTTTGAATAAGATCTCAATCGCGATTGCTGTTGTGGTGGTTGAGGTTGAGGCTGGAAGCTGGAGGGCAGGTGTCCCGAATGAGCTGAACCGTAGGATGACATTCTAAAAGTCCTTTGAATAGAATAGGTGGTATACTAGTAGTTTATCCGTTTTGGTGGGTTTTGACTGTCGAATTCGTTGTGATGTATGTTATCCGTCAGGTCTTGGCTTAGCAGCTAGATCCTGTTTCCAAGCCTGATGTCGTATGCGGCTGGTATCGATGTGAATACTCTTGCAGAATGCGCTTGTTGTCCCGAAATGATATGTACCGGTTCAGAATAGGTAAGTTTCAATTACTTGAGACGAAACCCATTCTGCGTTGTCTGAGCCCTTGCATATATACCTTATACTCTCACGATCGGAGCCTCATCACGAGCAACATGGTTTCTCAGCCATGTCAGGCTAACTCGTTCCTACACCGGCAATTCAACTGTGAACGCCAATCACATCCCCTGAGAACCTCAGGCGTAACCGTCAAATTTGCCGTCGCTCAACGGCTGCCCCTTCGTCGGTCAACGCTGCAAGGTGCGGGAAGGCTAAAGGGCAAGGAACAAGGGCCGATGATGTCAAGTGCTGGGCAGTTCGCTGTAAGCGAACGGTGGGTGCCAGGCTAGCGCGCGTTAGATGGTGTCCAGTGCTGACATCTCGTTGGTGGAGTTGTGGGCTGGTGAGATGTCGATCTTTGAACTTCGAAACACGCGTGCGGGGTGAGTTAGAGACAGATTGTCTCAATGAGCACGGAAGTATTGGTGGGAAAGAAATACAGTCCAACTGACGCAAAGGTTGGGAGAAGCTTTGAGGTGGCATGTTTGAAGATGAGTGTATTAGATGATTTCGTGAACGTAATGCCTCGTTCGCTGTAATCCGCATAATCTATGGTTGTACATGGTGAACGAACATGGAAACGCCAGACTCGCCTGCTGATGCCGTGTACGCCAAAGAAGATAATACCGCTCTGAATTCAGACTTCAGCGCTTGAAGTGTTCGTTCAGTGCGTGCAGTAATAATGGAACCCTGTGTGCCGATCCGCGGCTTTTCATGTCCAGTGTTTTGTCCCAACAGGTCGCCAGCCAAGTTGGAGACTTGTTCCTTGAAATAGTCCTTCGTCGCATGGCCGCAAAGACACCGACGCCTGGAGCGTGCAGCCGTCATGCTCGACGCCCGAACTAGAGGCATGTATTGTTGAGAACGTAGTTTTCGCACGACACTCGGGGAAAGGGAGAGGCGTGCGGCGATGCATCGCCGTTCGCTCAGTTGAAGATCTCGCCGATGTGGCGCTCGTTTTCGGGCTTCCAGGTACCTGTAACGTGTCAGTTTTCAGATCATCAGGATGCTTTATAGCTCGCGACACACAAGCCTTCAGACGCAGGTACCGACTATGCAATCGCACAGCTATGGCATTGCACGAAGCCGCGCATGGGGGTAGAGTGCAAAATAGGCAGAAATCAGCGCTTACCTTCGAAAGCGTGCTTCACAAATGCCATTGGGTCGTCGTCTTCGCCAGCACCCATGGTCTTGATTCCGGGGCTGAAACTGGTGATGGGCAGTACAATAACATCGCCAACCTTTTTGGGGGCCTTCATGCCGGTAAAATGCTCCCAGGTGATGTTGCCCTTGCTGGAGCTCATGTCGAAGTAGTTGGGGTCGTTGAAGAAGCCGAAGATGGAGTCTGTCCAGCGCGCGGGACCAGTGAACTCGATTATGTTCTTGTGGTCCTTGGTGAGCTTGCCCTCGGCCTTGCGCTTCAGGGTCTCGTGGGTGATGTTCGCAACGACGTCGACGAGGATTGGATGACCGGGCTTCGACTGCATGGTCCACTGGCAAAATTGGATGCGACGAGAGTACCACTGAGCCCAGTCTGGACGATCTGGATCAGCCTCGATGCCGATGACCATGCCGTAGGTATTCGAGGGAACGTCTGAAGGGATCCAATCGGCGGCGCTCTTCAAAGCGGAGGTATCGATGTCCGAGTAGATTCCGCCGCGAGCGAGCAGGATCAGGTAGCGGAAGAAGTCGGCTTTCAAGACAGGAAGTGGGAGGGCATTGTAGGCCTCGAGGACCTCAGGGACCGACGCGTAGAGGTGTCTAATGAGATGCACAGCGACATTATCGGTGATGACCTCGTGCACAAAGTTGGGGTGGTGGATAGACCAGCTGGCTTCTGCTTCGCGGAATGCCTCGCTGAACTCGCCCTGAGCCGGTGTGTACTTCCAGGTCTGCCAGATGTATGCGGGGAACTTGGAGTCGACATCGTAGGGGAACTGGTATTCGAGTTGCTGCTTGAGCGGTCTTGTTCTCAGCTCCTCCAGGCTGATTTGCTCTTTGGGCTTCTTGACGGGCGTCTCAGGGTTACTGTTGAAGATCTTGTCTGTCTTTTCTGTCTTTTCTGTCTTTTCTGTCTTTTCTGTCTTCTTCTGGGCTTCTTCAGCCTTGGCGGCTGCCTCTTTTGGGTTTACCCACGGGCTGGGCTTGGGAAGGTCGTGTGCATTCTTGAACGTGGGCGATTTGTTGCTTGTGTGCTGTGTCTTGAACATGAAGAATAGCGTCAGACAAGCTAGAGAAAGCACGAGAGCTTTCTTGAAGGTGAGCATCGTGGGCGAACGTGGGGCCTCGAGGGCAGCGCAGAGGAGGAGGAGGGTGAGAGGGGGAGAAGGGGTAAGGAGAGCGAGGAGAATTATTCGATCTGTGGCTGCTGCTGCGGCGGCGACGGCGGCGACGGCGACGACGGCGACAACGGTGGATTAAGTGATGATGGTGATGATGCGGTGGTGTGTGGAGTAGCACAAAGGACCTGCAGGGTAGGGGAATGTTGCGGCAATGGCTTTGGGAGTACAAGAGTGCTTGTCTGCTCTGTCTGGTCTGTGGTAGCTGGTTGGGGAGATATTGGCCTTATCAGTCGCCGTTGCTAGATTACCCCGGGGAAATTGAGCTGCTTCCGGCAGTTGCGAGTCGGTGGATGGAGATTGGCGACAGGCACGCAATTAAAGGAGCCAGAATACAATAATGAGAAACAAGAAAGCAGCGCAGAAAAGACAAAAAAAGCGCAAGCACTCAAGGTTTTGTTGAGTATAAGTTACTCGGGTCTTTTCTTCCAGGGCAGCTTTTGGGCAGGGGTTGTTTCACATGTTCGGTCGCGCTAACTACAATACCGATCGTAGTGTACCTGTCCGTGCCTGGTTGTGCCTGCGTGCTCACACTATTTGCTGACGGTGGAATACTACTGGTTATCAGGGAGGAGTGAATTATCCGGTACTGCATCGATATCCCTTTCATGTCTGTAGCCCATTTAATTCACGACGATAGTGCATTCAGATTGCGTGGAGAGCAGCCGTCCACCGATGGCCCTCAGCTAATCGTGGCAGGAATCTGACTGTATACGAGTTTGGCTATTGCAAGTCTGGCTAGTAGCTGGAGCGGCAAAGCGGCCGCCACGCGTTCACTTCTATCAATTCCCGGTACATCCTTTCCTCCTTACGAACGCCACGAATTTGACGCGGTCATTAAGCAAGCCTTTCCATGTACAAGGCTTGCATAATTTGCCCCGTGCGAATTCTAGTTGCTTTTCTGCAATGTACTGCATCTTAGTGAAAAGCTTCATTCTGCTTCCGTCATTGCATAGCTTAGCCCCCTCCCCCTCGAGAGCCGTTCGCAGACAGATGATAGCCAAGCGGATTGCGCGGCAGCAGCATGGGCTGAAACTTAGTCTTCTCAGCTCATGTCGCCATCTTTGTCGCCATCTTTAGCACCGCCTTTTATGTCTTCTTTCCGATCTTTGTCAGCCTATGAAATCGTACGACGGTCAAACTCCATGCGGCTACATATGTACATATGCGTAACCATCCGTGAGGGTGCGGTGTCTCCCAAAGGCTGACGGCTGCTGTTATCTGGGAGGACACATGTCCTCAAGAACCAGTCATCGTCCCATCGTGTACCTTGACACCGCATTCCGAGTGACGGACGCTATTCGTGCACTGTCCTGTGTTGTCCTGTGTTGTCCTGTGTTGTCCTGTATTGTCCTGTATTGCTACACATCTTCCGCATCGAAGCTGTTGCGAGACTGTGAGGCTGCGAGCTTGTCCTGTAACAGGACTGGCGATTCAGCCATCTGTAGAGACGTCATCGACCCAGACCAGTTCCAGGAACCTTTGATTCTGGACGCTGTTCTGGAAACAAGACACAGCCGCTACTTCCGCTCCAGACCAAGTCTTCTCCACAGAAACTCCACATATGGGAATAAGCATCCTAAACAACAATGCATCTCTATAAGCTCACTGTCCCCTCATGGGAGACACAGTAAAGAAGAAAAGACGTGATACATACCTGAAATCCCCCTTTACCGTCAATTTCATCTCTTCAACCCAAATCTCGTATCCATCTCTTGTCTCCTCCCAATTTTGGCTCTCGGACCGCGGTGTGGATCCCCGCAGATAACGACAGACGTGGATGCAATTGAAGCTTCCACTTATATTACGAGACGACTCCCTCGACCACTCTAGGCATCGTTTGAGACTTGGAGCCGTTTGGTGTGGAGACTTCACGTTGCATCCCTTGTATCGTTTGGTTTGTCATTCATGCAACAGCCCCGTTCCAGACAGGTACTTGTCGTGACTTGAGCTTCCATAACGAGACGAACATCTGAAGCTTGCGCAAATACTACACTTCATTCCACCAGTAATGTCGCTTCGCACGCTGATCTCTCGACTTTCTCATCAAACTGGTACTTCGGGCAGACTTCCAACCCTAGAATGTCAAACGCAGCCGCCCCAGACAGCGAGCTGCGGCCTGCAATGGCGGCACTAGAGATGAAAGGCGCGCTGTCCATGTCATGTCAATGTCAGATCAATCATGTCCATGGCGACACCTTTTCTTCTTCGACGGGTTGTAGCGTTCACAGCTTCAGAGTCGGTTGGGAACCCCTATAAATAACATTCCCGAATAATTCTTGGCTTTCTATCCAATAAGGTGTACCGTTAAGCGAAGAGTAACGTTCCCATTTAGCGGGTAGATCGATGCCCCGTTCAAAACTTCCGTACTGGGCAAGTTGCTAGTGCTAGTTCATCGCTTCAAACTCGTCAATACTCGGCTCTTGTAGTTGTACCTGTGATTGCATTCAACTTCATATGTGAGTCCTAGGCTGTGGAAGACAAGAGAAGCTGCTGCTGCTCTGGTAGCGCAACAAGTGTTTGCGGCTATGTTGGCGTTGTCTTCTGGTCCAAGGGATGAGATGAGTTGATTACCCGGGGCCGATACATCGCAATACTCGGCTCTTGCCTGGTTCCGTAACGTGGCTCAGCTTGAAACCTGCCTTGCAGTGCGTCTGAGGGTATAGTGTCATCGGGAACAGCAAGAAGACTCTGGAACAGTGCCAACCGCAGCCCCAGACCCGGCCAAGTCCATTTGAAGACCACTGCACATCATCTTCGCCAAAGTGGAGACGGTGCAACATCTGGTATATTCTTGTCTTCGCAAGGATTTAGGTTGTTTGGTAAAAAATAATCAGAAACAGCTCTTGTGCTCTCGGTCTTGCTGGCAATGTATCTCAAGTTGTGCTATGTTTGGGAACGCTGACAAAGCAGGCCAACACTGTTTGGGAGCCATCAAGTACAAAACATCTATTGTCCTCAACATTCTGCACAACTAACAACCGGTCACTCGGCGGTGCTAGGACTGTACTCAACGGTATCTCAGACGATTTCAACTGCAAAAGATTGTGTTCTTAACGGTATGTGAGCTGTGGACTCCGAAGCTGATGCGACAAGTATCCTCTGGACTTGGCCGTCAGGCGCAAGAATAGCAGCGGAAAATTCCTCTCTTCTTGGACCTCTTGCTCAGTACTATGCGCCCCACCATAGTTCAAGCTACCGAATTAGCCCTTTGAGTCAGATTATAGCAGGATGAGAACAAAGTTTTTACTAGCGAACAGGAGAGGCTGCTAGGCGCTCTGGCGACTATTCTAGTATACCTTAGACTACTGCCGGTAATAACGCAGAGGTGCTTCCTTATCTCAAAGAGATAAAGAATCAACCAACCAGCCCGGAGTTTTGAGCACACTGTGATGGGTGCAACCGTTCAACTGCTTTCGGACACCGTTCAAGACCATGGGGGAGGACTGCGAGGCAATCAGGGCCGAGGCTCGTGGTTGCGTAAACAAGAACAGCATCCCCTCTCGACTCCGGTTTGATACCAGCCGTGTTTCCTCGCTTATATCGCATCTAGAGACAGCCCATCTCAGACTCTGAGCCTGAGGGCATCGGGCTGAAGCAAGCCTTCGAGACCCTGCTTGCGAAACGTTAGGAAGCAGTGGCCAATCACAAGCCGAGGACCCATGAACAGGCCTTCGTGCACAAGGCTCTCTCTTTGAGCAGTCACGCAACTGTTCGTCATTCACGTAATATTTGGGGACCTATTTCCATCTGTGTCGCTTCAGAGGCTTCCCGTGACCGTCCCAGCGCATGAATACAAAGACGCAGTCTTGACACGCGTTTTATGTAGCACCCAAGTTTTTACCAAAAGACAATCAGTTAGATACCACATAGCCAGCGACAAACCCAGAGCACAGCTCTGATTGCACAGAGTTCGTGACTCCCAGCCACGCCATGCTATCTGCTATCAATGTCGGTGCGGAAGTATTGCAGCAAGAGAGTGTGTTTTCCAAGACTGGGACTACAAAAGGACTCTCAAATTTTCAGGACACAATTCACGCATGTGTATTCTTGTTCATGCTGGAGGCTCATATTTGTTGAAAGATTTGAGACAATTTACATTCGGTTGTTTTCTGGATCGCTCCCAAACAACGCAACCGTCTGCTTCAGGAAAATGACGCTCAACCATACACTGATGTGTTTCTTCCCAGGGAGATTTAGATCTGTATGTATGCTTTACACTGACAACACTGATGTGGCTTGAAAAGAGATTTTCTTGTGCAAAACAGATGTGTGAGCAGTTCCGTCCAAAGAGCCAACCCAGCCGTTTAAAGAGACCATCTTTGTATAAGAGAAAGATATTAGAGTGGAGTGGCCGGCCAGCTGTTTACAGAGGTGAGAAGAGGCTGACATCTCGATGAATGCAAACGAGCAGGTTCCTCCCAAAAGCAGAATATATGTTGCCGCACACGGCCGCTCTAGTTCGATGAGTCTAAGATGTATGCGCTGTCCACGCTCGCTTTTCAGAGATTGAAGAGCCCCAAGACTCCAAAGACTGAAGTCCGCTGACACAAAGCCGCCCAAATCTTCACGTCAATTAATTGAGACCTCATGCGCGGGTCCATCTTGGTACAGGTCGGCCTAGAGCGCATTTTCAGCACATGAGGGAATGTCATCACTATATCCTTTGCCTGCTGCCAATGTGTACAGGCACACCTGGATGCATATTCAACAGGTAATGCGGCCCCGGCATCGTGCCACCTCCGAACGGTTTCCCTTTCCCTCCGTCCTGTCTACTCTCATCTAAAAACCTCTTTAAACTTGTTGCACTCTCCGCCACGCTCGTTGCACTCCCCGTCCGAGTCTCCTTTGTCAGCAACCCAAGTTCCGAAGGCGAAGTTGGAGGTAAAGAAAAGCGTTGTATGGCCCTCGTGTATGCGGATCTGCGACGACGTACTATTGAAGACATGATGGCAAGGAATACGACTAGAATTAGCGAGAGTGCGGTGTAAATCAGCACAATTGGATGTGACTGCTGGGAAAGATAGAAGCCCAGGCCACCAGCTATGAGCAGCAGCGTGAGTGTCAGACTTGACAGCAGTGCGTGCAAGCGTGGAATGAAGCAGTGGAAGCGGGTTAGTGGTCGGATAGGTAGGATTGAAAGAAGGACTAATGGTACTAGGGAGGTAAAAGACAGAATTTGATGGGGTGTGCTGAAAGCCTTGGACTGATTATGCATTAGCCTGAGTTGGCTCTCAAAGTACGATGAGGGAAGGAGGCTTACACGGTTATACTGATCTGACGCACTGATTCCGAGGCCGTACACAACACCTAAACAAACTACCATGGCGATCGAGAGTCCAAAGTGGATGCTGATATTTCGAAGGAATCCCACGATGAAAACATTGAGCGGCCACGCCAAAAATAGCACCAAGCATCCAAGGATCGCGTGCGCAAGGTTCTTCCGGTCAACGTCCGTTGTCACACTGCTCTGCAAACGTACACTGTCAATCGCGCTGCTCTTCAATGGGATACCTCCTTTGCCTGTAGCAGAAACCATATCCATGGTGAATTGTCCGTAATGAACATGTCTTTTCAGGTCCGCGCTTGGGGATGAAGATTGCAGTTCGTATGCGGCGCCGAAAGCGTATATCATCGGCTGGTCGGGCGATGTGGTATTGAGGAAGCCGTTGGGCCAGACGTGGCAGTCTGAGCAGCGGGCGTGTAAAATCATCGTTCCATCTTCGATTCGAGTGCCGGCAAGTGTTTCGAATCCTAGCTTACTGGTGTAGGTGGGCTCGCCAGCTTTTCGGCCCATACGTGGAGACATTGTCACATCTGCTGATATTAGTACCATTCTTCGTCGGCCTCGAGTTAAGGAGACAGAGACGAACTATTGCCATCCGCGTTTGGATACATGATCAGCATCAGACTATTTTCCATCTGCCGCCCGAATCCAACACCGACCCACGAGTACGCCGGGCTTGCGAAGTAAAAGTACACGTCGCTTGAGTCATTTGCAACATTGACTGAGAACTGTGTTCCTGTCCCCGGTAGGTAGAAGGTCGATGCCGCAGGGACAGCTTTGTTATCATTCTTGGCTTGCGCAGATGTCAAACTCAAGTGGACTGAAAGAGTCATCAGAACGACAGATATGGGTCCGAAAGCGAACATTTCCGCGAGTCCACTCTGACGTTCTGAGTGCAAGAACAGTCGACAAAAACGAAGAGAATCAGGAGGACTAGCTCATTAAGATGCGATCGTATTTAGCCATATCTTATACGCTGCCCGTTGCTGCGTACATGTACAGCCACAGATCTCAGAGTTCGCATCAAGTCTCACCTTCCTCGCCCAAGTGTGAAACATTGTTCAGACATCCCCATCTGAGCTGTAGCGCTCCTCTGTGTTCAATTTGTACTTGACATACCTTGCTTGTGGTTGGCGCGCGATTGCGTAACGTGAAGCCTTTGGCTCAAAATGAATGCATCGCTAAGCGCCCGGCGATCATTGGCCGCAGCGCTCGATTGTTGGAATACGCATCTTTATAGAGGCGCAGGAACGTGGATCGAGCCGCAATACTGGGCTTACACATGCAAAAAATGATGTTGTAGGAGAAACACATCGCCAGGAAGGTGAAAGTGAGTACGAGGTTTTTTCATAGCGGCTCTGGTAGACACGAAACTCACAACTTCTCGTAAATCATGGCTGTCAAACTATCCAAGGGATATGGCATAATTGTCTGTTGCTCACTTGTCCACACGCGTAATCTGTAGAAAAGCTGAATTTGAGAAACGAGAATTATGTACCTCCATGCGCGCGACAGCCCCTATCAAGTGAAACAACCGAACCATACAGCTCAAAGTAACCACCGAAGTGAACATGGAAGAAGAGAGGAAATTCAAAACAGCAAGCACCATCTTGCTCGCTCCGGGTATGCTAGTCATAGTCATCATAGTCATTAGTGCTTGCAACGAACAGGACTGTGGCCATGTCCTCGTTGTAGACAATCGTGTCTAATCGTCAAAGTCGTCGTCTGGTATCATGTCGGAACTTTTGCAGACAACCATAGTGGACAAGTCTGCATAATCCGCTCGCCGAGACAAACGAGCCGGTATGTTCCAGAAGCAGTGCTGGTCCGAAATGCATTGCGCCGGCTTTTGAGTCTCAAGGTTGAGAAATGTTGTGGTCGCAAGGATTCAAGAGATCTAGTGCAGCCGTAGTGCCTAACGATATCTACTGCGGCGGCTGTCGAAGGACACTTCATGCTCGTAGTAGCGGTCATCGTATGCAGAGCTTGGTCGACGAATTTCCTCGCGCTCGAACTCAATCTCCCTTATACGCGCCTTGCGCTTGCGGCGGATGTCGTCAGAGATCTCAACAAGTTGCAGAACGTCCTCCTATTATCCGTTAGTGTACTCGAGGCATGTCGGAGCTGGAAAGTTACGTACATAGCGCAGGTACTCCATGATGTAGAAGAAATCTTCAGTCTCTTCACACCTGTATCCCATGCCATCAATTGCTTCGCGGAGCACCAGATCTTTCGTAATTTCTGTCCACATGTCCTTCTTCCTTGGTTTTACGGGGCCCTGATTGTGAATGTCAGTAATATGCTCATCATCGGCGCTGATGAACTTGGAACGGCGGACGCCGTTATATCGCTGCCAGGTGACTTCCTGGGAGCCGCCACCGATTCCGTCCATTTGAACTCTTTTGGTGCCTGGTGGAACGTCGATAATGGTCCAGTCTGTAGTAGCACCATTCCATGCCTCGCCAGGATAGGCACGTTCCAAAGCTTTACGATTGTAGTAATCGGCTTCAATCTCAAATTCGGAATCGGCATGGGCATGGGCAGGGGCAGTATAACGACGCCTGGGAGGGCTGAAGGAGGGCGAGCGGGCTCTCACCTCAAGATCATGATTGCGGCTTCGGCTGCGATCAATTTCGATGTCAAGCTCCTCAAATTCACTCGAACGTCCGCCTTTCCTGGTCCTGCACGTCGTCAGCCAAACTTGTGAAATGATTGTCTCCGCTGCACTTACTCTCTTCGGTTGATTTCGATCTCGATGCGCTCGTTGCGCGGAGGGGATGGTGGAGCTGGTGGAGGAGGTGGGGGTGTTGGCGAGCGAGCTCTCTCAACACCTGCATAACTGTCAGCATCGCATGGCTTGCAACACCATTGGCCTCCAACTTACCATGGTCGATATGCCTGTGGTGCGTGATGATCTCCTGGATGATAGGAGGTCTGATCTCTGGCTCAGGCGCTGGTGGTGGTGGTGGTGGAGGTGGCGGGGGCTCTGGGGATGGCGAGCGCTCTTCCATACGACGAATTACTATCTCATCCTTGACGACCTCGCGCTCACGGGGTCCTCGTGATTGCTCCCGGGGTCGACGGATGACGAACTCTTCACGCTCGCGCGCAACCAGCTCTCCACGTGAGCTTGGTGGTGGGAGAGATCTCTCCCGGCCTCGTATAACTAAAGAATCTCGCTCTATGCTCCGATCTCTGCCATTTCGGCTGAACTCGCGGCGAGAGGCGCGAATGTCGAAGTTACCGTCTCGCTCTTGGAAGCGGATGGAGCCACGCTCGGCCGAGATATCTCGGCCATCGCTGCTAAACTCCTTGCGAGAAGCACGAATATCGATGTTGTCACCGCGTCCTCGAAAGCGGATATCCTCCCTCTCGAGACTGATTTCACGCGGGCGGGGGTGGGCACCATCGCCACGACGGAAGGGTATCTCACGCTCAAAGTGGGTTTCTCGCGGGGGAGGCCCTCTAGACTGCTCACGACGTCTGATAGTGACATCGAGTTCTTCCTTTTCTCTTTCGATTTCACGCCTCCCTCGGCCTCCCGTATCGCTCCGCCGCAGAGTAATGTCGTCTATTTCACGCTCCCTTATGGTGGAGGGTGGTGGTGGGGGGCGGCTGCGAATGGAGATGTTGTCATCATCAAAGCCGCTGCGGTGACTGCGGGGTGGAGGAATCCTGGAGAACGTGTCCTCATCGCGCTCTCGTCCACGAAGGACCATGGGCCCAGCAGCGGGCCGGTCGTCACGGAAAAAGTCGGGGGCACTGCGTCGCGGGTCACCGCCACGACGAAGCTCCATGTCGAGCTCCTCATAATTGCGGTCGCTCCGGTTGCCATTGCGGTAGAAGTCGCGTTCCCGCTCTTCATACAGCTCGGCCGTCGGGTAGCGGCGCGACATGGCGCGGGTGGGCTGTAAGTAAGGGGCGGCTCAGCGAGGCTGATGGAGCGTGTGTTGATCTGCTACAGCAACAGCCAACGGGGGGGGGGGGGGGGGGGGTGTGAGCTCGAACAGGATGCAAGAGGAAGAAAGAGAAAGAATATTCAGGTAAGAAGACGGTAATCAGGCTGAGCCGCCTGACGTTATGAAGTGAGTCCCGGGCTGTTGGCTGCTTCAGTGAGCGGTGGGGTTATGCCAGGCTTTGGGCACCCATTCATGGATCCCGCAAGATCAGAATGACAGTGACGTCATCGCGCTAGCGAATTAAACATGGCACCTGAGCTAAATTCACCAAAGGCAAGTGCTCCTGCAGCGCTCACGACTACCCTGCATGCGCAAAGCACACTGCGACTTCTCCAACCAACAGTAGGTGAAAAGAAAAATTCACTGCTACTTGTTGCTGTCACTGTCACTGTCATTCTTACAATTGGCGTAGCCTGTTCGGTGTAACTAGCGATGTTCGGTGGGAATCTGGACAACATGTGATCGTGAAACTCCTATTATGCAAACGGCTTGAGAACTGCCTAAAACCTGACCGTAAGCAGGATATTCAACTGGCAAGTCAGGCACGTTCAGGCACAGCAGTAGCGACTCGCGACTCAACAGTAGCCTAACGCCAGAAAGAGCTTCCGGAAAACCAGGTCTTGTTTAATGGTATCAAGTTCTACCTAGCAGTGTAGCTCTCCCGTCGTTGGCTTAACCAAACCTGGTGCGCAATGTGCCCTTGGCAATGCGAGGCGACCCGGACCCGTGCCACTCTTTTCCGTTGGACCCTTTGCAAGTCTTTCGGCGTGAACATGTGGTTTTGTGGATAAACATCCTTTACATGTACTTTCCATGGTCATGGTGAGCCAGACAGTACCTGATGGCCCCTTCCTGCTCTCACATGCACAATGACGTATGCGTGATTATGCGAACCCCACACTTCAGCTAAGATCACTACAACATCTCATTCAACTATCAGCCCTCCATGCGACTTTGATAATCCAAATCGCTCCCCAGTATACATCAGTACAACTGCAGTAGCAACGGTCAAGAGCCCTGGCAGAGCTAATGTGTCGAGCCCCCATGCCCAGCTAGTTTTACCAATAAATGCAGCCCCACTCAGTGGCCGGCAAGTAGCGTCAGTATTCCCTTGGAAGACTGTAGCACTTGTCCCTGAAGCACAATAAATACACAAAGCACCCACAAGATGCTAAGTCTAGGCTGGTATGGTGATAGTCACTTACTAGTGTTTAACTATGCGTGGTGGTTAGGAGTTGTTAGGAGTAAGAGCGAGTCCTGAATGTCTTCTACACCAAACCACATACCCGGGCAAATGAGTGAGAGTACTGCATCTCCAGATTTTCACATGATAAGTACCCAGTCCTTGTTGTCTCTTGCAGATTTCTTTCTTGTAGAGCACAATGGTGTTTGCCCCGGCGACGGAGAGCAATAGCACATGGACGTCAAATACGTCCAGCAGGCTCTAAGATATCTCTGGCCTTCTCCTCCACTCTTCCTGCTGCTCAGATCATTCGTTTTGCCAACGGTGGACTTGTGCTTGCTGGCATTCTCCAGGTCTGTCTCGTCGGTCTCGTCGGTCTCGTCGGTCCCAGTAAGGCAAGCGTGCGTGGCTGTCAGGCTTGCTTTCGTTCCCAAGGCTGGCACAGTTCTTATCGTACAAATCCATGTAGCAAGGTGGGGTGAGATCTGGCGGGATCCGTCCCCGTGTGACCCGCCTTTGCTTTGGGTGGTACAGTTTTGTGCACAGGTGTGACATCGTTTGCTGTGTTGCCTTGATCTGAGTTGAAGACTTCGATATCATCCAGCTAAACACAATAGACACGCGCCAGCCCACATCAACGGAACATGTTAACGGTCCTATTCAGTACTGCAAAAGAAGCCTTGCTAACGCAGCAAGTATACAACCAAACGTGTTCAAGGTTATCACCACACACTTGCAAGCATAATGCATGCATCTCACAAAACTCTGCTGTTGTCTCGGTGTAAGCAGATTGGATGTTGTCAAAGGCAACACTATCTCTGTACTGCTACTTAATAATCTCTAGGCCAGTTCAGGTGTGAGGCAAGACAGCTATAGAGAGAGAGATTACGCCCATTATTGGAGAGTCCAAATTTTCCACTTGCAGCGTCCATCAACCAAACAGTCACAAAACTGATACCGAGCTCTCGAAACAATCGCAAGAGAGCTAAAGTCCCGCGTTTGACTAGGGGCTAGTGCTGCGACACGGCACTACAAAGATATGAGGCCGATCTTTTACACCGTACTATACAACTTCGGGCCATCGCAGCTGCATCGTGCATGCTGCACGCATCAAGAGGAACTTTCTGCTGGCTGATTTTTCGCGAATAGTTTCCTGTCGGTCATATTGTTGTACGACCGTGATACATTGTCGTCTCGGGCTAGGGGTTTATCCAGCTGCACTTGCTATAGCATTGATGCCTCGGTCGATTGTGAGGATGTTAGCGCACCTCAAGTACATTGCAAGAAACGACAATGGCTGCTTTCATGGAGCAAAGAGCGACAGCTTCCGGCAACACAGGCATTTGGAAGGCGCTGTCCCTCAAAATGAGCGCTCGCTGATAACGCTATGAAACATCGACGCGACACTTGGCGGAGTGAATTCTGCACGTCCCTCGACCCGATGACGAGATGACGCGGCAGCGACGAACCATCTGGGCGAGTCTCAGCATTGCCTTCCTTTGTTTCCGAACATCACAACTGCATCCCTAATCCCTTTGCACCTCGTACTCTCTTTCCGTTCCTCTCTGCACACACACACATATACGCATACACGCATACATCTCATGATGTCGCCCAGCAAACTGGGTTTATTCGCAAGCCTAGCGCTGGCCGCAAATGCTATTCTCCTCCCGCCTTCGATTACGGCAACTGAACTTGGCGATGATAACGTACTGGAATCACTCGCAATTAATCCACTTCAACGAAAAGTGCTTGTTGACTGTCCTGAATGCCCAGTCGCTCGTCTCCACAATGGTATCAACTGGGTCAAAGAGGAGACAGGCAATACATTCGTGAGTGACCCTTCCCTACAGCGGCACGTCAGCCCAATTTACTGTCTGCGTTTCTCGCCCCATATCTGAATATCAACATGAGTTTTGGCAAAACATTGGCTTTCAAGTCATTTGCACTGACACTGTTAGGTGATCGATTTCAATATTGGCCCCAACCGTGATACCTTGTCTGTCAGCGGTGCTCAGCTCTATCCACCTACCTTCGACATAGCCTCGCAGGACATCCAAATTGCTCAGATTGATGCAAAGTCCGAGCCGGATGCCTCGGTCTATATGTTTTTCTATGTCACTGGATACACCTTCCATTTTGACAGCGCTGAGACCGTGAGCGAGGATGGAATGGAGCTGCTACCCATGACATTTCAGGTCACATCCATCGAAGGAAAAGCTATGGAGCTAGCACCTATCACCATCAATTTACTGAAGGACTCCAGCGGCAATCTTATGATCGCTTCCTTCGACTCCAAGAAGGCCATCGACGCACCGCTGATGAATGGCGAGGGGGAATGCGAGGGATGGCAATGGTCATGCAAGTGGAGGGCTATCCTGGCCGATCGTATTGAGAAGTTTAGGCACATGGGTAAGGGCCGAGCAGGCTGCCATAAACGACCCTATGGCGGCCATAACCCGATGAAAGATGAGACTTTCAAGGGTAAGCCCCCCCACAGGTTCCGCCCTGGCGGACATCACCGCCCCCTCCACCACATGGAGCATAACGGTAATCACCACCGTATGCACATGTTTCTCCGCCGCGCTTTCTTCACGATTTTCGTACCCATTCTCATCGGTGTTTTTGCTGGTACACTCACCTATCTCATTGGCATGGCCCTTGGCTGCCTCATTGCGATCACTGTTGCGAAGTTCCGCGGTCAGCGCTATCAGCCAATCGCCCTTGAGGATGATGTTGAGGAGGCGAGTATGGAGGCCGATGGGTACGAGCAAGAATATGCTGAATTGCCTGCATATGAAGCGCCTCCAGTGTACCAGGATGTTCTTGAGAAGGGAGCAGTCGAAGAGACCAAGTAAGAGCGAGAAGTTGATACTCTGGATTGGCGGTTGTTGGTCGAGATACCTCTGATTTGGCATCTGGATGACAATCAAAACGGAAACACTCTATGCTTTAGCCCCATGTAGGCGTTTTGGTCAATCACACGCGATACAAACCATGTTTGTGTAATACACACTTATTGGAGGAAGTCCACCCTCATATCTGTGATCATTTGCAGTGGCGTTATCCATCGTATGAGTCATATCTGAAGCCTATTTCACATCGACTGTAGGGATGTAAGATCCGTTGCTTTTATATGAATCGTTGAAGGCTATACCAGGACCTTCGTGATACTCCTGATATTGATGCAATGGAGAGACTCGGTTCCAAGACAGAAAGCCGGCTGCGAAGATGAGCGACTTTGACGGCATATTGAGCACTGAGTGGCTGCGCAGCGTAGTATTTGTACTGCAATCGAATAAAGCGGCGAGGCGGCGTCTAAGATTTGCAGCCACAGATGGATCGAGCGCGATCGCTCTACCCCCTCTGAGTGGTGCAAGAGTATTTGAAACCATGGCGAGCACAGTAGAATGCGGTCGTTCATTATAAAAGGAGAATGCAGGATGGTGTTGCATTGTTGTTGAAATGAGAGTGGTTTTCCAGTTCGTGTTCTTGTGATGGGTCACGGCAGTTGTTTGGTTTTCCAAAGTGGTCCGTGCACGACTCAAGATCAATCCTGCCCGCGGGCTCCTAACAAAGTGATGCTATTTCGACAGCCAGCTTTCCGAAAGATTGATTTTCCTGTCGCGCCCGACTGCTGAGCGCAATGTTTGATGTTCTTGCAAAGCGAAGCGCCCCCCACTAGCGCGTGATCCTCTCAAGGCGGCCACTGTCGCCGGCGCGACTTAAATACAGCGCTCGCCCGCAACTCCAGACTTTTTCTTTTCTCCTGCCATTCCCACGTATTCTTCCACCCCAACTACTGTAACTACTTGGCATTCAGGGCCAAACTTCATCCAACTTTCATCCAACTAACCCTTTAGCAATATGACTGGACGTAAGTGCATTTCCTCTTGCATTCTGTTGTCGCATTCTGCATCGTGATCGCCGTTGTTGTTGGTGTTCTTAGTGTTGTTGTTGCCGCCGCCGCCGCCGCCGCCGCTGTAGGATCACGGGTATCGTGCATGGTGTTCAGCCTCGACGCGTCAACCCCACTTCAGCAACGCGCCGCATCATTAACAATACACTGCATCACATGTCGACACCACTGATGCACCCTACACATCTTCATAATGTCTTGATGATACATCTTGCTAACGCTCTTCTCTAGGCGGCAAGGGTGGCAAGGGTCTCGGCAAGGGCGGAGCCAAGCGTCACCGCAAGATCTTGCGTGACAACATCCAAGGTATCACCAAGCCCGCTATCCGCCGTCTCGCACGTCGTGGTGGTGTCAAGCGTATTTCAGCTAGTGAGTTGTCTCTACACGCTGTCACTTAGAGGCAATATTAACATGGCCACAGTGATCTACGAAGAGACCCGTGGTGTCTTGAAGACCTTCCTCGAGAGCGTCATCCGCGATGCTGTTACCTACACTGAGCACGCCAAGCGCAAGACAGTCACCTCTCTTGACGTTGTCTATGCGCTCAAGCGCCAGGGCCGTACCCTCTACGGTTTCGGTGGTTAAGCATCTTCTTTTCTCGAAACGACGCGTGCTGCGCCTTCGACTTTGCTGATGTCGTCGGCGATTCACACGGTCATTGCACTTTGTTCATGGGTACCATTTGGTCACAGCTATCGGTCTTCGGCGTTCTTTATGGGTTTGGATGCTTAAATGATGGGGCTTTAAGTCTCTTACTGGCTGGCTATAGTCAATGCAACATATTACACACCATTTACATCAGCGAGTGACGTCCACCTTTCTTGTCGACCCTACTAATCGACTTGCCTCACGGGGGCGCCGTAGGTCGTACGTTGTCGCTCTTCCTACCTTCGGCCTTGGGGGTGCCAGTGATGCAGCTTCCAGCTGCCACACCAAACAGCCCTCCCTCTACCCCGATAGGCTGCAAAATCACCTCACTTACCCTCTACACCTCATCCTCTACAATTAACAAATCACACTCGCAGTTACTCATCTCCACAGCCACACTATTTATGCATGCGTCCGCCGTGACCCCATACGTCACCAAGTCTCTCGCCCCTATTTTCCTCAACGCCCGTATTAAGCTCTGAATCGGTGAGAGCGCCTTGCCCCGGCTTGCTAATCTCAATCATGTCTAGCAAGTGTACCGGTCTTGGCCAAATCTCGTGCTCCCTTTCCCCTTCGAAACAGGAAGCACCTCTTTGATTCTTGGTCATCAGTCTGTGCACTTGAAACTTGAAACAGTGCAGCTCGGAGGTGCAGACTGGGAAAGGGTGCGTGGCTTTCCCACTATGGAATTTTGGAGACTTTGCGCAGCGGGAGCTTAAGAGGAGAGTGCTGGTGGTGAGGACGAGTGATTGTAAGCGTAGGCCTATATATAAAGGGGGGATGAAGTAGCCAGAGGAGGGGAGGAAGTCTTTCTGTCTATCAAACACTAGGATAGGAGAGCGGTTGTACTGGGGAAAAGGGTGAGGTTTGGATTCATTTATCGTAGCTGAAGAATGGCGCCTTGCCAATTGGCCGATATTGAAAAGCAAGACAAGAACGAGAATTCGACTGGTCGAGTTCTGCATGAAAGGTGGCTGGAGTGCGCACCAGATCTGCTGGAGGCGAATCTCGAGACGTTTTGGAGATATCTGTCACTCGCGTCTTCCTACAGTTGACATACCCGACTAGGGTTTCAGGGTCCCATTACATTATTTTGTCAACGTTGGTGGCGAGTCCAGGGAAAGTCGGACGGTTCACTCACGCTTGTGGCTCACCTGCTAGTCGCATATATCACGGTGTGCCACAGTTGGATTTCTTCCTGTTGTACCGCTTGGTTACTTCTTTTCTTTGGTCAGAGGCCACTGCTTTCTTTGCACTCACATTACCTACCACCAACTACAAACATGTACTATCTGTCCCTTCTCAGAACAATCAAATCAATCATTCTTTTGCTCAATTCACAATCAGCATCCAAATCCAATGACACAATTTTCTGGTTCTACCCATCTTCTTCTCGAAATGCATCTACTTCACACCAACTACAGAAAGAAAGAACAGCAATCGTCTGCCGCTCATCTCTGTTATTGTTGGAACCATTCTTGCAACCTCTATCCTGTGGTGTTTGTTTATATTTGTCAAAGGAAGACGAAGTATCAAGCTGTAACGTAGATATGCCTCATAATCTAGGTTTGCATCAGTTCGTCGATAGTCCTTTATATCTTTAGGATCATTGTGATCCAAGAGAATTCCTCAAAATGAAGTGCCTCTAATCAACCGAGATTTTAGGAGCAGGAGGGAGAATAAACAATGAGCGTTCGCAGCTTGGTCAGTGCCTTCCTTCGCCTTGCGAAAAGAACCTAGCCTTTCGGTCAGCGCGTGCGGAACGCCAGGCTCACCCCCTCTACACAGGTAACGATATTAGCAGCACTCTGCAACAGAACCTTTTTCTTGTACTCTCGCATGAAGGAGAGGAAGACAAGACACACCCCTATTAAGGGGTTGCTCGTGCAAGAATCGCCTCCACTTTAGCGCCTGGCGCGTCCCCGATACCCAATGGGAGGTGATAACGTATGTAAATGCAACTGCCAAATGTACCGGGACTTTAATAAAATACTACTACTACTACTACTACTACTACTAGCCTGGTTAGTTCTCGAAGCCACATTGTCAGTCTTTGTATGACTGTCGGTATACCCTCTCGTCCCTATTTTGGTAGGTCCGGGAGGTATTGTGACCTGCACCTTATCGAAAAGAGTGCCCTAGATTGGGAGAGAGCTTTTAGAGGAGGATGAGGACGACGATCGCGGTTGCAACAGTGTATCTGGAAAGGTGATGGTGGTGGTTCTCCGTCACTGCTCCCACGTGGTACGGGCTAGCATC
>JALRMI010000397.1:0-25845 GCA_026120165.1 Leptosphaerulina australis
TGCAGTAGGAGATTGAAGTTAGGAGGGTTGGTCTCGTGTTTGGTGTTGCGGAAAAGGTCCGTGCTGGTGCGAACAGACTAATTCCCTAGTACTGTAGGTTCAGATTCTCAGGGTTATCTTCTCTGTGTTGGCCGTTACTGTGTATTTATGCACTGTTCGGTACCGCTGTTGGTCGATCCGCGCGATACCCAATTCAGCCACAAAGGGACATATCAGACTGTGCAATACTAGATCGTACTGTGATAGCAGTACGATCCACGGTAGTACCAACACTGCAGAAAAGGTGTTTTAGTTGTAGGTAGTGGCTCCTCCCATTTTTCTATCCCAGACTGCTCGTTGAGCTCTGTATCGGTATACGTAGCTGCTGCCGTTCCGTTTGGAGGTTTAAACCCTGCCCGAATCCAGCGTTGAATACAGATCAAGGCAGCTAGTGTTTGACTGCCCATTTTGTGCCTTTATGGCTCTATTATGTCGCCTGTACTTGAGAAGACTCGCTCACAGTCAGCACCAGAGGCAGGTGTAATTACTACATCTGATGCTAACTGCGACAGGTTGGGATACTTTGGTTTTAGTTGAAGCCAGTATTGGACAACCGTACAGCCAGGTTTGTACTGGTTGGCTGTCCATGCTGGCTCGCGGAGCCAGGCATCGTACTCATCTGCTGCACTTGTTGTCCCGATTTCGTCGTCAAGTGTTGAGTCGATCGCGTCGTCAAAGCTGCTTTTCGTATGTATAGGTGTAGCTACTGTAGTTGCTATCGTTGTTGGCTTGTAGCTACTCCAAAGTTGCTGGAAGCCCGCACGCGGGGCCTGTAGCTGTTCGGGCTTATTGTGCCAGAAGCGTTCGAAGTAGTGCTTGTGATGTGGATGGAGCGCTGTGGAAGTGTAGTAGACAGGGACTTTGAGTAGCTTATTAAGGTACGTTGCTGCTTTCTTGAGCGCAGCGGGTACATTAATCGCGATGTGGTCTTCTGGTGCCTCAGTTGGCTCGAAGTCGACAGCAGTATATGGTCTAAGGCGAGTATTTAAGTCGGCTCAAGTACCTCGATATACTCAGTAATCACTGCCCAGTCTGCTGCTGTAAGTCCGCCTGACAGCATCCAGGAGAGCACAGTTGGCAGCTTATTGTTGTAGTCTTTTGCAACCTCGTCGGCGCGTTCAGTCTCTTGTATGTGAAAGGAGGCGTAGCTGTCAATAGCGTACTTTAACTCAACACCGCGCTTAAAGCAGTCGTGATAGCTGTTCCAGCGTGTAACTACTGGCTTAAAAGGCTCTCGGAATCTTGTTGCGCAGTCAGTGGGCAGCGTAGCAGCCTCACCGTTCTAACAGCCTTCAAAAATGACCCACTGCTTCGGCGTATTGATGTAGTTGACGATATTAAGAAACAATCCAAGGGGCCCATATTTCCGCCATTGCTTCAAAAAGTACTCTTCTTCGCTTTGGTTCTCTGGCGCATTCTTATAGGCGTCGGCGGTTTGTGATGCCTGAAAGGCTTGTAGTATAGGCCGTGGTGATAACCGATGCGCACGCTCCTCTACAGGTACCTCAATAGGTTGCTTCAGTTCATTAGTTATCTTAATTGATGGCTGGGTAGGTTGAGGAGTAAGCTGTTGTTGACTCTCCAAAAGGCGTTGGGTAGGTTTTGGTGCGCGCTGAGAGCGCTTAGGCGTGTGTTCATTTGCCTCAGCAGGTCCGCGGTTTCGCTTAAGGGCATAATAAGCGTGGAGGTAGATAAATGCGCGAGAAAGTAAGCTATAGAGGCAGACAAATAATCTGTAGTGCAGGGAGTGGGTAAGTAGATAGGTTAGTAAGCACGCGAAAAGTACGCAATCTGTCAGACGTCAGGTCATGTGACCTCTAGGTCTATCATCAGTCTGGCCTTGGTTCAGATCCTGGTATTATTATCTATGATGTTTGCGTCAGCCTCTGTTCCACCGAAGCTTCTCGCATTATGCTACTTCGTGTATATATACCTCAGTAGATAGCTCACTGAGCAATCAATCCGATTCCTCAGCTCCCATCACAATCGGCTAGCTAGCATTACTGGTGAAATGAATTTATTTAACTATCCTGTATGCATGTTTACAGCTTAATATATCTAATACCTAATGGGAGAAAAGGGAGGGGCTGAGAAGTTGGCGGGTGTGTGTTTCTGTCTATAAACCGACGAAAGCACACAACCGTCCCGAGGCTTTTTGCGTAGGTTCGATACTGTTGGTATCACCGAGTATCGTACCGACATCGCGGCACGATACGAGGTCTGCAGGTTATACGGACCGTTTGATCTATATGCCGCGATGCATAAAGATCCGGCCACGACCAACATTGAGAGGAAGAACCCGAGAATCTGAACCTACAACTGGCAAGCTAGTAGAGTACTTCGACGTCGCTGCTAGCCCTTGCTACGTAGGAGATTCGTGGTACAATGCAATATACTCTCTTCACCCAATACACCCTTCAATCTTCATTCACTCTGTGCCATTGCGTAACCGTAGGCTAGCGCTCCGCGACATCTACGGGCAGCCGATTAACAGCGTCCTAAATACCTTCCCATTTCACGAGCGGATATACCGACAGATACTAAGATACTTTTATGGAGCTGATATTTTTGCTCTTTTAACTACAACAAGGTCTATTATATAAGTACAGCGTTGGCGATGTTATTAATAATTTAATTATCACGACTCCAGGATCTGGAGTACCTTACAACTATATAAGTATAGTACCAATATGCCAAGAAAGTCAAACAAAACACCAAAATTTTGACTAGTACAACCTCGTTTTGTTTGATTTGACTGTCAAAATTGTAGCAGTCGTTTTTGTTTGTTTGACGGCATCAAAATCAAACAAAATCAAACAAAATTTTGACGGAATTTTGGTTGTTGACAACTCTGCTTGAACCTGGTAATACGTGGTATATAAGTGAAACTGTACCTTGGTCTCTTGACTGACATTGTTGATACGGCAAAGGCATCAGGGGGTGAATCGCCAGGTGGTACAACGAAAGTGTAGTAGGTGATTGATTCTATCGATCGTGGTCGATGCATGACCATGTTGATATGAGTAGTGGTCTTCATGTGCAGATGACCGAGTTAGTGTCGAGATAGGGCAGCTAGTGATATCAGTTATCTACACATAGCCTTGGTTATCAGCACAGTGCATGGAAGCACTGCAGAAGGGAGTTCCTGTAATAAGGGATATCGGAGAACACCGTGTGGTACATCGTGATTCCAACAACATGTAATCCCTTCCATCTGACAAGTCGGGAGCCCACGCCCAGAGTATCGCTAAATCTAATTAGGTTTAACACCATAGCTTACGAAGAAGGGTCTGCTCGCTTATGAAACACGTTAAACCCGATTAGACGATTAGTTTCCGCTTAACTAGCGCGGGGGACAAATCTCAACAGCCTTCACATAAATAGACAAGAGAAAACCAAAACAACGAGAATCAATCAATTCATCAAACACACGGAATTTCACTGCACTTCGAGCATCTAAACCTGATATCTTATGCACTGCAGGTTATCACTTGCTCGATCCGCGCGATACCCAATATGGCCACAAGGTGACCTGTCAATTCTTGATGATACCAACAGTAAGACTACCAAATAAAATGAGCTTTGCCGTACGAGAGGGTAGAGTTTGCTTACCCTCCATCTCGAGTGAAAGGGCGAAGGGGCAAAGTTACTTAGAGTCAGAGTCACTATAAACAAAGCGCCCGAATGCATAAACAAGTGTCTATTGACTGGCCAGTCATTTTTAAAACAAATTTGTTCCCGAAAATACAGTGCAAAAGAGTGTGATCGCCGACATTGTCAAAATAAACAACCCTTGTGAGAAAAAAAGACCCGAAAAAACTTGGGATTTGCCCTTATCCTTCCTATAGATGATTTACCGATCAGTTCTTATTCACCTGTACCTCTATCTCAGCGAATGATCCTGTACTCAGGCCACAGTCAGCTTCCATTTCCATGCCCACGCAGGCATGATTGGAGTAACTCACCTCAGGCGCAATAATCACTAGCGCTGCTTTTTGAGTCCTGACAATGTCCACCACACGGTTGGCGACCATTGACCCATACCAAAGATTCGCCCTGTCCAGCACACTTGAAGAGACTTTGATCAATTTGAGCTTCATTTGGGTAATTGTGATCGTTCCACTTGTCGAGAAAGACTTTGTCTTGGATTTCCTTGTTAGTCCAGCCTATTGCAATGTCAGTGTGTGGTATGCCAGTTTATGCTTATTCCAGAACACTTCAAAGAATACCAGGCTATTTGCCAAAGGATATCTTACAATGAATTGTTATCTCCAAGAGGGTACTAGGGAAATACTGACCGCGACCATTCTTGAGTGTATGTCCACAGTAGAGAGTGAACGTCTTGCAACTACCAGCGTTGGCTGTAACAGCGAGCTGGAAGACGGCGAAGCCAACAACAGTCGTGATGGAGACCATGGTTTCTGTCTTTTTATTGGACTTGTTTCCTTGATTGTGTAGGGTGTGTTGTAAAGGGGTCAGCAAGGTGAAGTTTCATCAATTTATACATGACAACACCTCTCTTTCCATGCTAATATGTTATGTCAATCAGATACTATAACCAAATCAGTTATTCTAGTTTCACTGTCTCGTAGAGCAGCTCGCCAGTCGGTGAAGCTTAGTGCACATCTCGTATCGCAGCTCACATCTGATATCAAGAACATCCAATCGTAACTGTACGTCGCGCACTCCGAAAGACGAGCGTTCTTTCATACATGTATTGATTACCTACAACCCTTGTTGTGCGCTCGTTGTGCCAGCTGAAAAAACTCACAATGTCAGCAACACCGCGCCGTGAGTGACACGAATTCAACGGGACAGAGTACCGTATCTGTGTACCAGGATACAACCACTTTTCTCAACTTTACAACACAACAACAATAACAGGCATCAAATAGTAATGTATTATTTTGCGAAAATATACTATGGCAAAAACCAGCGGGCAAGCAATGTGGTGTTCGCTCAACGTCAACACACAATACGCGTGCTGACCCTACGGGCACCCTTGGCGGCAGCACATGGTGCGTAAGTGACACCTACGGTATAATCTGCAACCTTATCCGCGCGCTTCTACCTCGTATCGTACTGTGATAACGGTACAATACTCGATGATACCAATAATAGGTGTCTATGACTATATAAGATGAGTGAAGGCTCATCTGGTAAGAAATGGTAGTTCTCAAGAGGGTGGGTCTAAAAAGGTACGAGAGATGATGTGGGATACGTCCAAGGAAAAAGTTGAAGATTATAGGGCAGGCAACCGTATGGGCGTGGGCCAAAGTGGAATTATTGTTGCATCGCGACCGCCTTACAGCCCAGCTTTTGGTCCTGTCGGTATACCCTTTCGGGTCCTACTTGGATAGGTCCGGGAGGTAATGTGACCTGCATCTTACTGGAAGAGCGTGTCGCGGATTGAGGAAGAAAAATGAGGAAGAGATGGGCAGCGATCACGGTCACAACCGTGTATCGACTTATGCAGGGATCACGATCACAATCGTGTATCCGGAAAGATGATAGTGGTTCTCTGTCACTGCTCCCACGTGGTACGGGCTAGCATCAACGTCTGGTTGTGCCAGCTAGTATACCGGTGTAGGTTAATCAGTTCTTAAGGTCCGTTGTATTGATGTAAGTTGTGGCTATCTACTTATGCATCGCTTGCATCGAACCGCGCTATGCCCAATGCGGCCACGAAGTGACCTGTCGTTTCGTACTGATAACAGTATGACCTGCAGTAGTCTCCGGTGAGAGATGCCACATGTCTTCCATCGAAAGGAGCACGCACCGATCTCTCCCTTTCTTGTCCAGATATACTCACAGTGGCCGTTCGGTGGGGAACCACGTTACCTGGAAAACAAATATCCAGCCCCAGAACATTGATCCACAATAGCCACCACAGTATATACAACCTTGTGATTTTTGTTGGAAAAAATTGATAATACCTGTCTTCATCTTCTCGGCATTTTGATGCTCAGACCCGATCGTGATGTTGGTGGAGGGGGCGAAGGTGGTTGAGATGCCAGCACTTAGCTTCCCTGAACCATCTTCTTTACCATTACCACTAATACCGCCTACTGAGCATGAGCTCAGAGCCTTATTCGTGGACTTAGTTTTTGACACCCTTTCTCTAGCTTCAGTTTTATTTGTGGCTTATGCAGTTGCTTTTTGACGTTGAATCATAAGCTGACTTTTCGTTTGCTCACTCGCCTTCTGCGCCCATGATGCTGTCCTTGCTGCCACTTACTGCTGCTTGATCATGGCGCGGAAATACCGGCCAGAACCCCTTGATGTCACTTGCTCTGCGCTGTGAAGTTGTTGCTGATTAGCTTTTGCTTCATAGAGGTATCTGGAGACTGTCTTTTTACAAAAGCAGATTTAGCGTATTCGTATAATCTGATGCCAACTTCACAATTTGAGTGCTTGATTTCTCACATTTCTGGTAAAAATTTTGGTATTGACCAGTTGCAGTTTTGGGATCAGATTGATTCGATGTTCATTCATTCATATTGACAATATAGGATAATCAAGGCTATTCAAAGGGTGCACCATAGCGTTTAAGCAGATTTGAACATACTCAGAACGCCAGCCCATGTCTCCCTAACAGTAGGCTGGATCTGGTTCGCTGGCAGAGAGAAGCCGTATGTGCCCTTGTCGCGAAGCTCGTAGGTGAATGAGTAAGTCGCATTACCTGTCACATCAGTGTAATCGGTGGATGAGCCAGTGGTAGCGTAAAGAGTCGAACAGCTAGGGCCGATCGTGTACGCAGTACCAGAAACAGCACGAATAGCAGAAGCGGCATTCGTTGCCAATGTGCGGTGCTGGGCATCATTTTCTGCGCGGAGGCTGCAGTCGTAGCCGTATGGCCTGAGGATGCGTTAGACTTTATCGGATGCATTCACGCAAGCGACTGTAACTTACCAGAGGATGTACTGTCCGTAAGAGTGGACATCAAGGTACAAACGTATACCACGCGAGTTTTTCAGTGACTGGACCTGTGCGACAAGACCACGGTTTTCAGGAGTATCTCCGGCAGCCTGGCCCTTGTAGGTTTCGGCGCAAGGGTTAGTACTGGCACCGTTGGTGAGCTCCCACTTATAGGGCCAGTTGCGATTGATATCAGTACCGACGCAGCTACTTCCACTGACCGTCTTACGGTTCTTGCGCCAGAGACGATCGGTTGTCTGTGAGTAGACGAAACCATCAGGGTTTACTATTGGCATAATGTAGAAGTCGAACTTATCCACGACAGCCCTGATGTTTGCATCTGAGGCATATTTGGTAAGTAACTGCCAGGCAAAGTATTCCGTAGTCATGGTAGTGATCCACTCGCGAGCGTGAACGGTGCCATGAATGAGCACTGCAGGCTTTGATCCTTTACCTCCGGAACCCCAAATGTGGATGCCAGTGATGACACGCCCCTGCACTGAAGAACCGGATGTAATAATTTCGGAGTTTCCAGTGTAGCCGGCCTGGAGATCTCGTAGAAATGTTAGATGATCCGCATAGGGGTGGTATGCTGTAAACCAGCTCTCACTGGGAACTGTGGCGAATCAGATTGGGAACTACGCAGACTTAAATCCAACTTTACCAGCATATACTCCCATCTCTCCCTCCTCGGCCAAAATGGCACCAACGTCATCGTTAATGACCTTACTCTCCGCCAGCGAGCTTATCGCGTCGACATTATCGGGCGAGACAACGACATCGAGCTGGGCAGACTTTCCAGGATTCAGCACATGGGCCGAGAGCTCTTCGATCTTAGCCTCAAGACCTTCGGTGTTTTCCAAACGGAGCAGCTTGAAGCCACTGTAGTCGACCTTCTTATTGTCTCTTGGGACGACTGAAGCAAAGGCGGACGAGGCGAGCAACGCAGAGGTAAGAATGAACTTCATCTTGAGAGATAGAACCGAGGATTGCGCCGTTGCACCATGGGAGATGTGATGCCTGCGCCTTTTATGTTGATCGCTACTCACTTTATCAAACCTCTCACCTGCCTGTCGCGTCTGCCACCAGGATTTTCAAATAGCCACCACAGTACCGCATGAATTAGGCAGGTGTAAGCTTTCCCCAGCTTCTATAATGATCTGCTCCAAGCGCCGGGAAGGTACGATTGAAGTGAGTCGGAGGAAGATGCGATGCTCTGGATGGTCGTTTCATTTACCCAAGGGTGCTTGGTAGCCGCTTGGCAGATTAGCGTGTTTTGTGCGGACAAATTACTACTGGTTCGGAGAGGACTTGGCTCGCTCGATGAGGAAGGAGATGGGAAAGCGGTATCTTGGCTCTGCGGAACAACCGATTTGAGGCTTGTCAGAATTCAAATGCACGTTCCCGTGATGTTCCGCGAGCATGACGTGCTGGAACTTGCTATCTGGCGTAGGCAAGGCGAAGATCTGTTCAGGAAGGTCAAACAGATGGCCGAGAAAAGCCACAATATATGTGCGTTAGAAATGTAAGAAGCCACAACAGTGCGCAATCGAACAAGGAAGAAGAGCCGAGCAGTGAAATGTGCATAGCCATTCAGTGCCTTCCAGTTGCTTCTACGTTTGTTGTAAGAAGAGTGTTTCGACTTTGACAGGGCGTATTGTAACTCCCGAGCGTACTTTTGTCTAAGCTTGGTAGAATTCGCAGCTTCCCAGTCGGTGAGATATACTATTTGAACTACTGCAAAAGGTTAACTTCGAACCGTAGATATGCTCAAAGTAGACAAGCACTCACTACAGATTTCCAGTTCATTGATAATGCTACCCTGTTTCTACTGAGACAGTCTCTGTCACATCTTCGATGAGTACCAATTTGCATTCCATTTCAGAATCATCGCTAGATGCTCCACGAACATGCGTTGTTCATAAGACCTGTAGCCATTGAAGTTTTGGTACTGTGCCTTGCAAATTTTGATACAGCATCGTGAGTTAATGACACTAGTTACCTGCAAGTTTCAAGTAAGAACCAGCTGAGATATTAACACTTTTTTCAATGTAGTTGGCGAATGTAAATACTTTCAAGGTAATACAATTGGGTGTTTATTCTAACCTCAACCCCCTAACACATGTTCCTAAGTTGCAACTTCTCATTCCAATAGCTTAAGACTTCCATAGGCCGGTAGGTTCAATCATAATCAAAATCACAACTCTTGGATTACAATGGTCCGCATAGGCGCCTTCAGTCTTTTGTTCAACTGATTGTTGAGAGATGTGGCATCGAAAAACACTACTCGGATCAGCAACTGGGTGTACAGAAGCAAAATTTGCATGGTTTTCAGGATGCTGACCCTGAAATACAGCGACGAGGGGTCAGTGTTGATCGTGAAGGAGCCTGTGAATCTTCGGCAGAATCACTGGCGCACAAGAGTTACTGATTGATCCTTAACCAAGATTTCCCGGAATTCGATTAAGGATAACAAATTTTGTTTTTTTAGTTTGTTGGGGAACATCAGATATAGTTGTCAGTATCGTGTAAGAATCATGATTGATTTGCACTGACTGAGACAGCCCTCGCCACTGCGACTGGCATAATTGTATCTCTAAGCAAAGAATCCAGTAGGTCGTAGACTATCTTAAATACTAACAATTGCAACGGTGCAGATATTATGTCGTCTAGATGATAAGAATCGTCATCTAAAGTTACAGAGAATATCAATTCAAAGGCGGAGTGCGCCGACCATAAATAATCGGTTATTGCATCGAATAACTCCATTGGCAAACAACTACGACTATATACAAGAAATACCGTTATAATATTCGTTCCAACTGTGTAAAGCTTACCTTGATTGCCGGGTCTATCTGTGTATTTCGACGATGAAATGAGACATTCCTTCTGTCCCTCCATTGACATCAATGCCTTACAAGACTTGTATCATTGCCCTAAAAACTAGGACTACAATGGAGGCAGGAGGGAAATTATACAACAAATACCATCACTCAATCTTTCTTGTTGTGGCATGCTTAACACTCTCGAATGCATATACATCCCAATATACAATAATGCCGCTTCTAAACTCGCCAACATTTCATAAGTATCACAAAAATATCTCAGACTGATAAAACTCTCACAAAAATTCACCATCAGTAATCCATACCCAGTGTGTCACAAACTGCACATCCATCTTGCTACACCCTTCTCGGCAAACTCATCCCCTTCCTCCCATCCTGCACCTCCCAGACTTCGTCCTCTCCAATAATGATATCTACCTTGCTATCCACAATAATTCCATCTCTGCTCTCTATATCTCTGCCTTTTAGTGAACCACGCTCAACTTCCTCCCCTGCTTTTCTCAATGCCCGCTCTGTCCTTCTCTTCCTCAGCACACAGATCTCCAACACCATATAGGCAGCAAGGAAGACGAGGACGCTAACACCGGCGCAGAGCCCTGCTATTGCAGCAGTAGAGAGGCGTGGTGGCGAGGAAGTTGAAGCTGCCGCTGGGGCGGCAGGGATGACAGGTGACGAAGTTGTAGTAGTAGTAGTTGTTGTTGTTGTCGTTGTCGCTTGATTGATGACTGTGTCTAGAGGGGTTGTTTTGGAGGGACTTGGCGAAGAGTCGATTACAAGGTTGTGTTCTGATAGGCTTCTTCGATTGGTAATGTGATCCTGATAAATGCGTGAGCTTGAAGTCAACGTGATTGCTCTTGGTTAAAGTTGACTTACAAGACTGTGCATCTCGAGACTCTCTTCTGGGGTATCCTTAACACCATATGTCGCCCAAATTTGACCTTGGAAGAGGACAGTAGGCCAAGAGCTAAGCAGTGATGACCGCATGGTTATATGATGTGGTATGAATAAACAGAAGTTAATTGAATGGGCTCGATTCTAGGAAGACAAGAAATATCAGAACATAGAACTGACATGTACACAGTCGTGGAGGCTGGAAAACAAACAAACTCAATCCATCCTGCATGAGGTAGTACAGCTGCCTGCCGTGTAGCGATGCTAAGTTGCGACGAGTTCGAGGCGACATGTCACTCCTACAAGTTGACTCGGAGGAAAATTGAATTAATTGCAACAATATCGGACGTTACAAACAGAATCTGCTAGTCTTTTCAATCAATCAGATATCAGCAATAGTATTTCAATTCACATATTTGAAGTGCTGTTGGTGTTCGGTTGATAGATATGGAAACACAGTACACCTCTAATGTCTGCATCACACCTGCTGTGCAACCCCACCTTGCAGTAGAAACAAAACCAGCAACGAGAGCAACGGCCAACAAACAAAAGCCCAGACCCACCGCATCTGCACCTCGGTTCCCCATATCAACCACTCAAAAAGTTTCATATTGCTGTCATCAACCTTCCTTGACGTGGCAGTATTGTAGACAAGGTTACAAATTCAAGACTAGGTTGAGTGCCCATCTTCGCTCTCCTCGTCGGACCTCTGTGCTTCTATTATTAAATCCTCCTTAACACTCATCATGCCACCAATCTTGCATCTCAATCCATCGAAAGGCGCGCCGAGCAGGCAAGTGAGGTAGCTTGAGGGTTCTTTCGGATCGTTCGCAGTGATGGCCACTTCGCCCGTCAAGATGGTCTGCTTTCCACTGCACCTTCATTAGCAAATCATCTATTCAGTATAGGATAAGATGACTCACGGTTCTCCATCTACTCTGAAAACCTGGAGAATGAAACTAAGCTCCTTCCTCCGCTGGCCAAGAGCAGTATACTCTTTCATCCTAAACCTCACCTTCCCGCTCTCACTATAACAAGACTTTAGATCATGCGGCAGCGTACTGTTCATGAATTCAGCGTGGCAATGCACGGGCTGGTAGTTTGGCATGTTGATATCGAAGTCGATAGTCGATGGGTATTTGGTAGATTCAGGCCAAGGACTATTACCGGGGAGACCCGTGAAGCGCGTCATCATATGCATCTCTAGGCTTGGGATACTCCATTTCTCGGTCGTTGCTATGGAGATTGAAGTGGTTTCTGGGTTGGAAGGGGCTGGGAGGGCGGCGATAGTGGTGAGGAGCGTGAAAAATGTAAGGATGAGGATTTTTGATAGGAATATCATGGCTCTTGAAGAGTGACCGATTGATGTTTAGTCGATGATTGAGAGAAGTGAAGTGTGTGTGTGTGTGGGGAGCATCAAGTACGAAACTCAATGCATGAAATATAAGAGTCGTGAGGCGAACTTCAACCGCCGTACACCCTTTGAGGGAGGCAATAATGCAACACCGATAGAGACTATGACATGTTTCCATCCAGAACCGACATTAGTTGGACGATGGAATCGGTCGACAGGAACTTTGCGAAGTTCTCTTCTAGCTGTTGGCCACTGTGCCATCGCCAATGATTGGGGAGTACAAACCATTGATGCTGTGGGACGCAGCAGCGGCCAAGACCGAAGAGCCTCGTGCTTGCTGTCAGAAGCTGAAAGAGAAGCTTTGGGGTATTCCCATCGTAGGTGTCACCTATAAGCGTAGCACTGCTAAGTTTAGCATGACGCTACTGACGTCGTGAAGCAGGTCGCACGAAGAACGCTTTCCACCCCAACGAATTACGGGGCTCACCGACTTTGGTATCAGTACCCACGAAATTGCAAAAATATCCCCCAATCGACAACGCAAATGACCATCCATCACCTTTTCACTAATACTTAGGCAACAGCACCAATACGCCCCCTAACCGCAAGCGCAACCTTCGCCATATCCTTGAGGTTCCACTCATCCTTAGACGTCGTACTTTTCGGGATATGTTCACCGCTGTTAATGATATGAACCTTCATCTTGGGATGGAACTTCAGATTCGATAGCAGCTTCGGTGTGATCAGGAAGTATTGGCTCGTATGCTCTTGGCAGGCAATATCGACCATCCGCTCGTGTACCATACGCTCGTTGCGCGGGTCCATACCCTGATTAATCTCATCTACGACACGGAATGGCGCTTGTGCGAGATCCTGGAGGGCCATGAGGTAGAAAATGGTTGAGACAGCTCTCTCGCCACCGGATTGGCGGTTAGCATTGAGGATAGACATCGACTCACCCTCGCTCGAAGAAAATTAGTATACTAAGTGTGAGAAGAGGCTTGATGAGCTTACCGGAAGCGGACCGAAATCTGGATGGACCAGGCGTTGAAGTCATCATCGTCCTTGTACACCGAGACTTCACCAGCACAGCCAATTTGTGCGAAGTTGTGTGCGAAGGCATCGCTGATTTTCGCAATGAGTTGATCGAGTTCGTGCTCGAATGGATCTTTGATCTCCTTGATCTTGCTTTGCGTTTCCTCCAAGGTTGCGATATGCTTCTCCAAAGAGTCTTGCATCTTCCGGATTTGTTGCTCGCGATTCTCGAATATCTTAACAGCTTGAGCACTACCACCAGACATCATCTCGAGCTTAGCATTGACTGACTGAATCTCGTCTTCCAGCTCTGCAACAGAGGCGAGATCTTTATATGAAACGACGATCTCTTTCTCCTCTGCTGTACATCTATCAAGTAACGCCTGAGTTTCGTTATGGTCTCGCTCAATCTCCTTCTTCATGTTCTCAGCTGTCTGCTTCAGCTGAGCGACCTGAATCTGTCTTGCCCGGAGTCGCTCAAGGACCGATTTGTTCTCTTTTTCGAGCGCTCTGATTTCTGACGCGGCTTCAATCAAGCGAATCTCGGCCTCAACAACACTCTCGTGAAGACGGCGGAATTCAGTGACGGATTTCTTTGATCGTAAGCAACAATTACAGAGTAGGAGCATAGCAAACATACAGCATACTCGAGAGCGATACTAGCAATCTTGAGCGCACACTGTCGCGACTGGGCTTTGATTTCGCGGATGCGATTGCTTGTTTGTGCATTCAAATCAATGCACTGCTGTAACTCTTCCTTGTTTTGGTCTTTGCAGTTTCAGTAAGTGCCACTGTTGACAAGCATTTGAAGACATACCAATGAGACGAGGAAGGGCCTCCCACTCTGCAATTGCTTTGCGCCTTTGGGTTTCATCCTTAACAACTTCATCCTGTAAAGGTTAGTATGAGGTCCCAGACATGTTTCACACAACGCACCCGTTGCTCCTTCACTGCTTTGCTCTCCTCAGTAAGCTTCTGGACTTCAGCCTTAGCCTTGTCATGCGTTTCTTTCATCTCAGTGCCTTCACGGTTCAGCTCTCGCAATTTTTCATCCAGTTGCAGTTTCTCATCAGAGTTAACGGGTTGATCCACAAAATACTGTCCCTTCCTGAGATGATTGACAGAAGTGGACGATACACCATACTCCCTTCGAGTGGTAATCCTGTATAATTCTCTGCCGCTGACCCATGCCTGGATTGGACTGCTGGATGCAGCGGTATGCTGTTGATCGGAAATAGCTTTCGAGGCATACGCTACTCTGTTGAGTCTTACGTTATCACAGAGCATCGCAATGACCGAATCAGGTCCAGTGATATAATCACGGAGGTAGCCCTCGAAACCATACTGTGCAATGTCCGATGCACTGACGGGAGGCTGGTAGGAAGACAGTGGCTTTGGTGATGTTCTAAGAAAAACCCCGTGCAACCCGAGCTCGTCCTTGTGTGTCATCTTGCGGAGCAGAAGCCTTTGGTCATCGTTGTTGGTGCACGTAATGGCAACAACATCACCCAGTCTCATCTGGCTTTCTACGGCATCTGCATATTTGGGGTCTGTGATCGAGCAAGTCAGAATTGGAGGCCCATAGACCTCACCTTTTAGAGGTAAATCCTTTTTATTCTTCTCGAACCAATCCCAAGCCTTGGCCGTCTCGGGAGAAATCCTTTGTAGAAGATTGCTTTGTTTTCCGCTCTGGGTGTCAAGCTGAGCTCGTTGTTGCCTTACAGCAGCCTTACGATTATTCCAATCTTGGAACCCAGCTTGAATGGACGACATAATGCCCTTTAGATCTGTTATTCGACGCTCGGTGGATGAAATCTCTTGTCGCAGCTCATCCTTTCGCTGCTGATATGCTGCCGGATCGTACTCGACGGGTCGTTCCTTTCGTCTTCGCTCGAGATCTGCAATCTTCTTGTTGAAACGAGCTATGTCCTGCTGGCGGCCTTGCTTTGATCGCATCTCAGCAGTTATCTGATTCTGAAATCCTGCCATATCTTGATTACCTGTGCTAATCGCCTGGGCTTTCTTTTCTGCTTGCTTCTTAACTATATCCATCATTTGCTTACGCCGTTGGACGACCTGATTAACCTGGTCACGGTAGGCTCGTGCTGTTGCTTCAGCTTGCCTGATGGGCTCAACCTCCTTACTGAGCTCATCTAGTTCTCGCCTTACTGCTTGGAAATCATCCTTGACTTGTTTATACTCTGCTTTACGTAACCTTAACTTGATGATGGGTCGTACTTTCTCAAGAGCTTCAGATTTAGATGCGAGCTCCTGGCGCTGATGCCATATTTCGACATCGCCCCGTGTAGTATTTTGTAGAGCCTCGAGCTTCTTAAGATGTTCCTCATCGTTGATTCGCTGAACCTCGAGGCCCTTTTCCTCCTCGCGCAAGACCTTCAGTTGGTCATGCCACTCACTCACTTCTGGAGGAGCTGCGGCGCCGAGGGTCGCTCGCAGTCGCTCAGTGTCCTTCATCTTTGCAAACTCCACCACTCGATCTTGAGGTAAGAATTGACACAAGTTATCGATCTGGATAGAAAAGCGCTTGCACATCTCAGTAATAGCTTTCTTGGTCGAGTGCTTCCCGTTAAGTAAGAAGACCGTCTTGTCATCCACCCGGCGCAAAATCCGTGTGACGACTGGGTTTTCCCGCATGTCATCCGCTTTGGCCAGTTCGATTTCGATTTCGGCTTCGGCAGCTCCGTGCTTGACAAAGGCGCTTAGTTCCTTCGCTCTTCCCAAATGTTCAGATGACCATCCGAGGCCCAGACAGATCGCACAGACAAGCGTGCTCTTTCCTGTTCCGTTCGGTCCGATGATCATATTCAGACTGGGGCCCAGATGGAATTCGGCAGCGGTATAAGTAACAAAATTCTTAAGTCTGACTCGTACGATCGAGCCAGGCTGAAAAGAATCTTCATTGTATGTGCCGTTCGCCGAGAGGGTTTGGCTGAGACGACGGTCGTGAGTGCCGGTAGAAGAAGCCAGGCCGTCAGACGCGTCGCGGTCATAGCGAGCGCGTTTGCCCTTCACAGAGATGGGTGTCGGGGGATCTGAATCGGAGGAATCATCGAGTTCTTCAGGTAATGGGCGCTTTTTCCCGGTTCGCACGAGACCAGGCATTGTTATTGTGTTTAGGTTTGGGGTAGACGGTGAAAATGTGATTCTGGAGGAGGGTTCCTCAGCCTATGATTGAATCCACGCTAATCAGATGCCACGTGATCACGCGCAGACGTGGGCAGTGCGGGGAGAATAAAAGTGGACGACCTTTCAAATTGGACATCCTACCGGTGCTGGGTATCGTTGATTTGGAATTCACCCAGATCTCTACTAATACATAGCGGTGCCCCTGGAAAAAGAAATACACACCGGACTACAGCCCACGCCCAACTAACTCAATGCGGAGACAAACGCCAAAGCCCTAACGCAGTGATATCGTGACACTAAACCCTACCCTCATCCACTGGTTCATGCACACATTCCCAAACCAAGTCTCCTGTGCCCCAAATGCTATTTATCAGACTAAGAATCGCAAGAAGACTAATCACAGACGCAATCAGTGCGACGGTGCATAGCCACGATTGACGCTAGAAGATGGTACCGAAGTTTTCATCAACCGCACTGAGAGGTTTCCTAGGGCTAGCAGGCTTCCCATTCTCATCTGCTGTCTTCTTGTGACGGAAAGTGACTATCCTGTGATTAGTGTTTGCCGTGTCATAAAGGTTGGTGTGCACTTACATCCAACGAAGAGGCCTTTATTCATCTTCTCGTCACGCTCAGCCATAGCCTCCAACGCCGCCTGCTTGTCATGTACTTCCTTGTACTTCGCCATATCGGCCTCGTTGCCAAAGTCATCGAAGTATCCCGCGTCGGTATCGCTGTCAAGCTCTGGCACAAAAGGCGCCTTGTTCTCCCTTAGCTTCGTCCAATCGACTTCTGCAAAGTACTGATGAGCGTGAATCTCTGAGATGCCGCGAAACCGAGTTGATTTCGAAGCAACGAGGCGAATGATGAGATCCCAAGTGCGCTTTGACAGAAAGTACGATGGATCCTCATAGACAGGCTTACGCAGAACCTTCTTCCACTGCTTCAGATTTTGCCATGTCTCGTCAACAGTGGCACCAGCAAATGGTGGGTATCCAGCCAGAGCTTCGAAGAGCATGCATCCCAAGCTCCAGTAGTCGACTGTGAAGTCATACTCCTCTCCCTTAAGGACCTCGGGTGCCATGTAATCTGGACTCCCCACAATGCTCTTCGCATAGTTGACGTCGCGCTCGCGCAGGGATCTGTAGTTGTCCCGGCGCTGAGCTGCGCTCCTTTCCTCTACAGGGCGACCGAAGGGTGAAATGACATCGCTCACAGATTGCAGCTTGATGCGCATTGATTCAATTTTGATGGGAGCAAGCATACCCGCCGCCAGCCCGAAGTCAGTCAACTTGACGTGTCCGGTGCTGTCAATGAGGAAATTCTCTGGCTTCAAATCACGGTGAATGTACCCAAGCTGATGCAGAGAATCGACGCATGAAAACATCTCAGCGATGTAGAACCGCGCGTGTCGGTTGTGCAAAACACCAGTGTTGTTCAACAGTGTACGGAAGTCACCTCCGGGAACGTACTCCTATTTTTTGTCAATACTGCTCCGCGGCAAAAACTGTCTCTAGCACGTACCATAGCAAGGTAAATACTTTTTTCATCTTGGAAGGCATACAGGAGCCTGACAAGCCACTCACTCTTCGCTGTGGTCAGAATGTCACGCTCGGTCAGAACGTGGCGGACCTCATCCAGTTTGAACAACAGTGTTTTGCTCATGACCTTCAAAGCGCACACCTCCTTCGTATCTTTCTTTTGAGCCAAAAACACTTGCCCGTAGCCTCCCTGGCCAACCTGTGTAAGGATCTGAAAATCGCCCTGCCTCAGTCGAGTGCGTCGCTTGCGAAGATTGGCACGCTCGCGGCCTAGGTATTGAGTAAGAGCCTCGTCATATTCGGCTTCAGGTGTTTCAGGCGGCGCTGGGTTTTGAGCCTTGAATTGACTGAGGCGATTCTGACGAGTGTGTACGTATGTAAGGAGATCGTAGTAATAGTCGAGGAAATCTAGATGCACATGAATATAATTGAATATCTGATCGCGACCATACTTACACAATTGGGTGACGTTCGCGAGTCGCTTCACGGCTGGCTTCCTAGCTTTCTCAAGTTCCTCTGCTGAGAGACGCTGTGGTGCAGGGTAGTACCGTTGTGACCCCTCCGTTTCTCTCGTTCGGTACGGTTCCTGCCGCGATTGCGCTGCATGTGTAAGGAAGCTGGGGTCTTTGTGTGCCGTTGGCCGGACACCAGGCGGCGTATTTTCCTGATTCAACTTTCTTGTTGGACTGTTTGCTGAAAGAGTCGTAACATCTGCTGCTGAGTGGTCCACATTCGTACCAATCTTCAGCCTGCTGGGCGAAGTTGGTGTTTCTTGCTTCTGTTTCGAAGGCGAACCGATGGTGGGAAACAATTTCATAGCATTTTCGAATACATGTGGAAGGTCGAATGCGCCAGGCGGCTGGTGGCTTTTGCTTGGACTGCCTTGAGGTGTTTGTCGCGGGCTGATGAAGGCCTCCTGAGAAGGCGTGTCTGGTCGGTCCATCTCACTGGAGCGAGTGTGAAGCGATGGCGGAGGTACGGGCAACTGGAGGCTTTGTCGGTTGGAGTCTGAAACCATATCACTCATTAGCTGCCTCAATAAGCAAATATGCAATGACTGCGGGGAAGGAACGTCTGCGGCTCGGTCGTCGTAGCTTTGAAGGAAAACAAATAGGCAGGCCTCGAAGCAAAAGAGCAAGTGCAAGCAACTGTATACAGACGAGACAGCTCAAGAGATTAATGGTAGGGTAAAGTGATCAAAGGGAGAGTACGTGGTTGTGTTACTGCCAGCTTTGTTGGTGGTTGCGGGGTGTGGTTTGTTTTGTGCTAACGCTGCGCATGGCAACCAATGGCATTTCGTGTTCCTAGCTTGATCATCGTTTTAACGCAGCTCGACATAAACAACGTCCTGAAACGTCTGGATATTGATTCTCTTGCTGCTAAAAATTTCCTAGTTATTACTCCAACATCAATAATGGTATCCAAAGGAATGTGCATGCCCAAGACCAAGCTTCATGCCCAATCATTATTAACGCCGAAATGGACCGCCGATAAGCTTTGATAAACACCAGGGTCGCAACAATGATATCATAGGCCTAAAACTTCCGCACCTCCAACACAATGCCGAAACCAAGCGACCTGCTGCGGTACCGCCACACCCCAAAGACACTTGTCTAAAATTGTTCCTCGATGCAATATTATGCATCTTGGGCTCTCTGAATCTTCTTCAACCCCTCTCTTCTTCAATTTTCCATCCTTATGCATGCGCATATTGCGGTTGCAGTTCGTTTGCAAGTATCTCCTGAAAAGGTCGCGAGTTGTGGGCGGCATACATGTGCAAGTACCCTGACCTGTGTGGTGGTGACGGTGGCTCGATGAGAATCTTGCGGCACATTGGACAGGTAACCTTGTTTTTGTGTGTTTTGCATGTGTCGAACTGAGTGCGCGTCAGCTTAAGGATGTGTTTGAGAAGATCTTACGTACCCATTGACCAATGCAAAACTCCCCAAAGCTGTGACCACAAGAAAGCTGCACTGCAACCTCTTCTTCTTCTGAAGGCTGTACGCGTGTAGCAGAATAGTCCTTCGCGCAAATATCGCAAGTCGGAGATGTGTTTTCCGGCAATTCACCTGCGAGCAACTTGGGTAGATTCGCTTTGAGCTCTTGAACTTGGCGGCCAGTGGAGAAGTTAGGATCGAGTTGTTGACTAAAGAATCTTGGTCGGCCTTCCCTGGGTCGATGCCTTACACGGTTGGACGGTGGCAATCGGGCTGCGGCCTCTTCTACATCAGAGGAGGTGCTGGTATGTAACGAATCCCAAGAGTATCGATCAAAACTTCGACGAGCCGAGTTGGATGGAGAGGAACTGCGATCGGAACGGCGGCTCTGAGCTGTGAGATTGGTCGACGATCGTCGTTCTGTATCGTCGGAATTGCGATTTTCGATATTACCACTAGTCGGTTGCTGCTGGCGCTGGTGCGGCTGTGGGTGCTGATTCGACTGCAGCGGCCTCTGATGTCGCGGAAGTACCTGTCGAGGCTGTTCAATGCCTCCACTCCTGGTGGTTGGCACAGATTGTCTCTCTGTAAACGGTTCACTTAGGGCAAGGTGCGGCATTGCAGCAGGTTGGCTTGACATTGAATACGGCGAATGTCCAACTGCTGAGTGGGATAGTGCCTGATAGCTTGCATGATAAGGGTGAAAAGACGACGGCGCTCCACGAGATTCATATTGCTCGTTTCTGGCAAACTGTTCACCAACACCAGATCTGCTCGAGCCTACGAGAGCATCGACAGGACCGCTACGTATCGCTGGAGGAAGTCTTGGTTGATGCGATGCATACGAGAACGTCGATGGAGGAAAGTACGTTGGTGGATGAAACCCACCATATCCAGCGTATGGGGAGACTGCATAATGCGCATCACGGTATGGCTGGCTGTTCAAGTATTGCCTTGTTGCTGTTGGAAAGAAAGGATCGTAATTCTGGCTGTGCGATGTTTCATGCTGCCCATGCTGCCACACTTGATGTTGATGGAACGGCGGTGCAAGAGGAGATAGCGGGGCAGAGACGTCTGCATTCTGAGCACCTGAACCTGTTGACATTGCTTGAAGGAAATAAGCCGATCCGAAATCAGGCGCAGCCATATGTTATGGACCCTATACCGCACGCAGGTCTCTTTGATTTGACGTGTCCCGATGTGAGTGGAGCGTAACGTTGGCCGCTGGCAAGTAGTGCTGGCGGATGTTAGGCTCGATGTCTGTCGATCGCTCGACTGGTGTACTCTGAGTGTTGTTGGAGTTTTGTCTGAAATCAGTGCTCTGGTACCGAAGGGAATTTTCAAGAGAGGAGAAGAGAGGAGAAGAGTCGTGGAGCGGCAGAAGGGTTCAAAATCATGTGCGGCTGGTGCAGGAGGTGCGGGCGGTGGAGTTGTTTGAACCAGCGGTTCAAAGATGGAGCACGGGTACCAGAGAACGAGCAAGGGCAAAAGACAGAAAGGTAAAGCCGTTTGTCGTCAGCGAAGTTGTTAGATTTGAATGAGACTGCAAGCGGGCGGGGTTACGTGATGTTGGCACCGTGTATGGCTTATCCGGTGCAAAGAACGGTGACGACGGGCTCGAGGTCAGGTGGTGGAGTCCACTATTTGCTGAGACGAGACCAGCTGCTGCGTCAATCTAATCGTGGCCTCGCGCCACTTTATTCGGGAGGTGGCCTCCCACTGTCCAAGCACAAAGTGCGCAAGGAACGGACGTACTGGCGGCGGCAAGCTGGATCCGAGCACTTGAACAGGGCACTGCCTCTGGTGGGCGTCACGAAGCGTGCAGCGACCCAGTTCCACCTGCAGTTTGTCCTTCAGACGCTGCTTGCCTCAAAGAACTATTTCCATGCTGGACCAGCGAATAAGAAGCATACAAGTTAAGTGATTACGAGCCTGCTGATAGATTAGTGAGTGTGCTTCAGCCATCACAACGACTGGCTTTATCGGTCACGGCCAAGACAAAGGCCGTCAGTACAAGGGGCAGCTTCAGTTAGTGGTTGGAAATGAGGAAACCTGGCCGATTGTACAAATAGTATGCGGCCGAATATCGATTCAGGCGCTGAAGGGTCCTTGGGCTGGAGCGGTGGAACTCTGCGGACCGATGCATTGCTGATGCAAACGAGCGAGCGAAAGTCAAGAAACGGCGAACACGGCGCATGGGAGCAAACGCCTAAACCAGGTTCCATTGTGGCATTGAAAGGTACACAAGGCCAAAGATATGCAATGAAAATAGGCAGAGAGGGTAATGAAATAGATGGAAAAGGCAAGAACCTGTTCTGTTGGATATTGGATTTCAAATTTCGAAGAATGGTCCTACATTTCCAAGGATTCGTCAATTTTCCCCAGACATTTGTTGGTGGGGAGTGGACGGTCACGTGCAGCTTCTTCGGTAGATGACCGTCCGACTTCTTCCGTCACGAAGTTCTGAGCTCTCCAAAAGTTTGAGGCTTGTTTTCATCTTCATCTCACTTTCCTAAGCATAACAAGCATCGTATCTCGCCAATTGGCAAACCTCACATCGCCAATTGTCCGTTTCTCTTCGCCTCTCTCCACCTCTCCCCACTACGTGAATCACTGCCATGTTCAGAAGTGCTCGTACACAGCTCCGGGCTGCCGAGGCCGGCTGCATGCGCTCACTGGCACATGCGAGGACCAACCCCTCGATGCTCCGCACAGCGCGTCCTCTCTCCACCATCACACGCCAGACAGTCAAGTACACGCCATTGACATTCCAGTGCCGCCAGTTCAGCGCATCTTCCACAATGGCCAACACCCGCACTGAGAGCGATGCCTTCGGAGAGGTCCAGGTCCCTAATGACAAGTACTGGGGAGCGCAGACAGAGCGCTCGCTAGAGAACTTCAAGATCAACCAACCTCAGGATCGCATGCCTCCTCCCATTGTGCGCGCCTTTGGTATCCTTAAGGGCGCCGCTGCCACTGTCAACATGAAGTTTGGGCTGGGTGCGTCATTTAAGCTGGAGCTCTGCTCGAGTGCCATGCTATGTCTCTTGAGCTTCACACTGACAATAGGCAGACCCTAAGCTTGGAAAAGCTATTCAACAGGCTGCGGAGGAGGTCGCCTCTCTGAAGCTTTTGGATCACTTTCCTCTTGTGGTTTGGCAGACCGGCTCCGGCACACAGTCCAACATGAACGCCAACGAAGTCATCTCAAATCGCGCCATTGAGATTCTCGGCGGCACCATGGGCTCCAAGAAGCCTGTCCACCCCAACGACCACGTTAACATGTCTGCCTCATCTAACGACACTTTCCCCACTGTCATGCACATCGCGGCTGTCCTCGACTTTGAGGAGTCGCTCCTTCCCGCCCTCACCAGCCTGCGCGACGCCCTTAAGAAGAAGAGTGAACAGTGGGAGAAGCTCATCAAGATCGGCCGCACACATCTGCAGGATGCTACGCCCTTGACCCTTGGTCAGGAGTTCTCTGGCTACGTCACACAGCTCGACTATGGCATTGAGCGCGTCAAGTCATCCCTCCCCCGCCTCAGGATGCTCGCTCAGGGAGGAACTGCAGTCGGCACTGGTATCAACACCTTTAAGGGCTTCGCTGAGGATATTGCCTCTGAAGTCAGCAAGATGACCGGCCACAAATTCATCACTGCGCCTAACAAGTTCGAAGCCCTTGCTGCTCACGACGCCATCGTCGAGGCCCACGGCCAGCTCAACACTCTCGCCGCCTCGCTCTTCAAGATCGCACAGGACATCCGCTTCCTTGGCTCCGGCCCCCGTTGTGGTCTCGGCGAGCTGAAGCTGCCCGAGAACGAGCCTGGCTCCTCTATCATGCCCGGAAAGGTCAACCCCACGCAGTGCGAGTCTTTGACTATGGTCTGCACACAAGTCTTCGGCAACCATGCCGCGACTACCTTTGCCGGCTCACAGGGTAACTTCGAGTTGAATGTCTTCAAGCCTGTAATGATCCGCAACTTGTTGCACAGCTCGCGCTTGCTGGCCGATGGCATGAGGAGCTTCGAGAAGAACCTTGTTGAGGGTCTCGAAGCGGACGAGAAGCGTATTGGTTCGTTGTTGACCGAGTCGTAAGTCTTTTGCTTTCCAACCATGGCTCTGAGAGTACTTTGCTAACGAGTGTAGGCTTATGTTAGTTACTTGCCTTAACCCCGTTATCGGTTACGACGCTGCATCTAAGACGGCTAAGCACGCGCACAAGAACGGCCTTACACTAAAGGAGGCAGCCATGGAGCTTAAGGTTATCAGCTCCGAGGACTTTGACAAGCATGTCCGTCCCGAGCTCATGATTGCGCCCAAGGAGGCTAAGCTATAAAGAGTTGAAAAAGAAGAAAGGAGAAAAATCTAGAAGATCTATGTATATTTCTGTAATATGAAAGCGAAGCAGTCCACAAAAGCTACGGTCTTGAAGTATAGTTTCCCATTTTCTAACTCCCACCTCACATACTTGCATCATCGAAAGGGCCAACGGTGAATGGCCAAGAACTGAAGTAGAGCACAACATCAGATGACATGCGCATAGGAGGATTTATGTCAACAAGCCCATCTCAATGGGCATGTCAGACTGTATCCTGCAATGACCGGGCGATACTCAAGCCAACGTTACCAAGCGTGCTACAACACAGAACACCATCTAGCCTTGCGCATATCACGTTCCGTTCAAGTGAGGCCTCGCAGGGCCTCCTTAAGATTCCAGGTTCCCTTATCTAACACTACCTTCTTTGCCTTCAGTCTCTTTTCTCCCTCTCTAATCCTGCTCACTTCAGGCGCTTCAATCGCAAGCAACGCAATCTGCTGATCCATCAACCCAGCAATGGCATTGGGGTTTAGTACCTTGCTTTTAAGAGTGTTGACAAGATAGCGCTTGACCGCCTGCTTACATACATAATAGATGAAGAACTTTGGGCTTATCTTCATAATCAGCGATCTGCGTATCGAGGGTGCGCTCGGCTGTTGCGGTAAAACCATGCCAGTTTATCTGTAAGCCAACATTAGTAGAAGGTTTCCTACAGTGTTTGCACGTTCACCTCCATGGCTTCATTGAACCTTCAAGATTACCGTCAGCTGTGTAAATAGCTCCTCCATAGGTCATTCACACTCTATGAATTCAGCTCTCATGCTCTTTTATAATATTGTACGCAATGATTGTAGCCCGGATTGACCTACCACATTCTCAGACTGCCGAAGTTAGGCCACTCGAGTGCCACCACTTTGGCCGCTTACCTTAAGCATCGCTGACGCTGGCTATTTCGTATCTCCAAGAGAATACTAGATATGCCACAGCATCGGAACACTCATGATCCCATGAGACGAGCATCGCAGTTTATCTATGCTCTCTTAGTGCTGAGCTTGTCGACAAACAATCAATATTCAGCCATTCAACATTGTAATGGAATTATCTTAAATCCAGAGATATTTTAAGAAAGTTTAGGAGAGCTCCTTCGATCACGTCGGATAAGGCTTGATGAATGGGAATGGAGTCGCAACAATTGTAACTAAAACGATAAGGCATTCAGGAAGATCTGCACTGACGTCGCCTCAGCCAATTCGGCATCCTTGACATCACTCGTCCATAACGCACTACGGTCAAAAAGTGGGATGAAATTCGCTACACCCTGAGGGGGTAAAACAATCATGGAAAACCGGGAAATAATTTAATCTCTTGCTCGCACGACATTGTGACTCTATGGACTAGCGTACCAGCACAGGTAGTATCTCTCCAGCCGCCAATTGCTCCCACCACACTTAACACCTACCGTGCGCGTGACTAGATTCATATTCGCGCGGGTGAACTTTGGCTGAATCGCGCGATTTTGACCTCTGTTTCTGTCTGGTGTTGAAGAACGAATACCCATTCATTTACACGGAAACAGGGGGTAAAACACCAAAAGGTATTAGTTTTGTATGAGCGTGATTTTTCAAATGTAGCGTTTTGGTTAATTTACCAAAAAATATACGGCCACAGCCGTATACTTTAATACATTTATATTCATTTACCCCACTTGTTGATACGGCAAAGATATCAAAGGGGGTGAATCAACAGTTGGTACAACGAAAGTATAGTAGATGATTGATTGATTCTGCTGGGTGCATGACCATGGTGATATGAGTGGTGGTCA
>JALRMI010000398.1:0-25602 GCA_026120165.1 Leptosphaerulina australis
AATGCAAACATTCGTAATTTTTCTGCCAAGGCTACAGAGATCACGTGCATTTGTCTACCATAGATGGTACCCATCGAAGTCGAATCAGGATTCATCAGCCCAAAGAGAGCAGAATACCAAGCTACAAAATATTGATGATCGTGTGCTGCAGAAGCTGCAGCCTCAAAAGAAGCAACGTTCTGACATCGACCGTTGCTTTGAAGAAGATTTGGTGACAGTTCACGAATCTGTGACGAAGGAAAAGAATTGGCTATTTTCTTGGTGGAGAATGTATAGAGACGAATAACCCCAGATTGCAGCGGCTGAAGAGATTACCTAGCAGTACCAGCTTCTGAGGTGATAGTAACAAGGCTCTTTAGTCGCGGACGGGATTTGTTGGGTGTACGGTGATACTTCTTGAGTGCAGAGACTATGAGGCGGGTAATGCTGCTGAGAGATGATAGAAATCCGAAGATCCTCCATAGAAACAACGAATAATAACGAATAAAGGCAAATTTATTCGCATTCGCATTCGCAACCAAAAAATGCTGCGAATGCGAATGAAAAGTTACGAATATTCGTACAAATGCGAATATACGGGTTATTCGTGTCCACCCCTATCTTTTCTCTTCGACCTGTGACGCCAACGTGGTGTCAATGCAGTCAAGGTGTATATTTTGTTGAAGCCGACTTATCCGGACCAAAAGTCCTTCCTCGAGATGGTCTCTTCTATATCAATTGAGACCAGAAAATACAACCCCATGGTATCAGCATTAGCACAAAAGGCAGCTTTATTGGTACGCAGGATTGTCAAATGGTCTACTAACAACTCCTCTATGGCCCAGATGCGGCTGAAACCACGGCATCTATGGGCGAATTATTTGGCTTGCGCTAAAAGGTCTCTTTGATTTGTGCGATTTGCATCGGCCTATAGGAGACATGAATTGATGCGCTCTAGAGATGGACTGCAAGACTTGTAGTATCGCATGCAAATGTGAGGTGCAAGCGACCGGGTTGCAGCATCATACATGGAATAAATTGAGTAAAGGGCAAGGAATAACGGGTATGACTGACCCCGATTTCCATGGCTGGGAGTTTTAATTCATCTTTTAAACAATCATGAGTCAGTCCAGGTACGGTGAGATGATGCGTAATGTATTCTCTAGGTCGAAGATCATCATCATTACAGACTCATGCACCATGCTCCGCAACCGCGGTCGTACAGAAGACCAGCTTTTTGCTTTCACATGACTAGCAAACCAACTCTTGCTGTGACATCCAAGAACAGCATCATACTGTACACATGCATTCGCCTCAGGCCGACGGAACGAATGGCCTGATGTATCATGTAGCTCCGATCGCAAGATATAGATAGGAAAGAAATTTGGTAGTGTTACAAGGCGGCTCTTTAGGAAGGTCGTGGAGTTCAAACTTCTCCATCAGCAACAGCGAGACGCTGTTTAGCTGTCTTCGCTTTCTTGCTAAGCCCCTTCTTCTTCTTGCCGCCGGCAGGCGCCTCGGCGTTCGTGACAGGTGTTGCTGCACCACTGGGCTTTTCGCTCTGGTCGAAATGACCCTCACCTATTAATTCGTTAGCAATCTATCTGAATAGACACAGGAGTCTAACGCAGATCTACCTTCGTGGTACATGTCGTCCAAGTTGGCCTCAACTCGCTTTTTCAGCTTGCGCTTCTTGCCCGGCGGTGCGTTCTTCTCCTGCTCGGCGAGCTCGGCCTCTTTCTTCTCGATCTCGGCCGCCTGTTCGTCATCCACCAGCCACATAGCCATGTCCTTGGTGCGGTTTTCCCTCGACCGTGTGTTAAAGTCGACCGCGCCGCCAGCGCCTCCAGAGATGACCACACGCTGCACTTCTTCTTTTTGCAGTGCACGCTTGCGAATGCGTTCTTCAATCGTACCGCGTGTGATGAGACGATAGACTGTGACTTGTCTGGTCTGGCCGAGACGATGAGCACGATCCATGGCCTGAGAGTCGATGGTGGGATTCCAATCAGAGTCATAGAAGATGACCGTGTCAGCAGACGTCAGGTTGATACCAAGTCCACCGGCACGTGTAGACAACAAGAAGACAAAGATTGACCTGTCGCTCTGGAAATCGGCAACGGTGTCTCGACGATCTTCGAGCTTGGTGGATCCATCAAGACGAACAAACTTGTAGTTGCGGTAAGTGAGATACTCTTCCATAAGATCGATCATCCTTGTCATCTGGAAGTAGAGCAGCACGCGATGGTCGTTGGCTTTCAGTTCCTTCAATAATGCATCTAAGCGAGCGAGCTTGCCAGAATCGGTCACGAATCGCGACATTGATGGAGCCTCAATGTGGGTGTACCTTGACCTCTCATTAGTTGGAGGTGGCAGCGTGTCGTGAGCAACAAGAGCGGTGCTGTCTACCCTGGACTCCAACACCGCTTGCTCGGTAGTATTTGATATGCCGTACAGAGCGGACCGTATCAACGGGTTGAAGAATGTACTCTGCTTTTCAGCGATGACGCCTTGGCTGGCGCAGTACAGCTCGACAGGCGGAGCAGAAGCAGCTGGCTTGGCGCATCGTTCAACAATGTTGAGTCCCGTCTTTTCGAACGCAGGCTGGGTTACGTTGAGGAGGTTGTACATGTAACCACCTGTAGTGATCTCGGCTAGAGGTCTTCTGTCTTGTCGACCGACGATATTTAGCATCGAGTGCTTTGGTTCCCACGCTCCGTTGTCTTCGTCGTAGAAAAGGTTAAATCTGGCAGCTTTGTTTGGCTTGCTTCCAAACTCGAGCGCCCGGCAAAAGATATCGTTCTTTGCGATTTTAGAAGCCTCGCTTGCCGAAACGTCCGCAAATCGAAGCCAGGAGTGCGCACCGGCTTTTCGAGCCGATTTCTCAAGGTTGTCTGGGGTCCAAATGTTCAGCTGGTTGTACAACCACTGAGTTCTGAAACCGGCGTTGGGATTCTCAGAGCCAGCGATGTCAAGCCTTCCGCCATTGCGGCACACCAATCGCGGCAGAGAGTACTCGATCAAATTGCGGGTGGAGTAGGCGAGTCTCACATTGGAGCCCTCACGCAGGAAGGATCCAGTCTCGGCGAAGGTGGCAAAAGAAAGTGGTGACCATGTGTCGGCGCGTTCAAACAGGTCGGGGTGGTTGCAGACCTTCCTGAACTGCATGACAAGGTTCATCAGCGTCGCACCATCCTGCTCGTCGCCAACAGCCTTCTCGATAAGATCCATAATGCTGATCTTGTTTCGCAGATTGGTGTAGTAGGCGCGCTGTCGGTATGTAAGGTCGCAGAAAACGTCTAGCTCGATCTTGTCTCCCAACTCTTTCTGCACATGCTTCTTCACACGCCTTAACATGAACGGCTTGAGGATCATGTGCAAACGACGTAGCTGGTCTTCGTTTAGTTTAGTATTACTCTGCGCGTGGCTCTCGATATCCTTGGAGAACCAGTCGCTAAATTCGTCGTGAGAGTCAAACAAACTTGGCATGATGAAATGTAGCAAAGCCCACAGCTCCTGCATGTTGTTTTGAATCGGTGTTCCTGTTAGCAGTAGCCGGTTTCGCGAATGAAAGCCAAGCAGGCTCTTCCATCTGGAACTCTGGGACGACTTGATAGCCTGGGCCTCGTCAAGAATCATGTATTGCCAGCGCATCTTCTGGAAATACTGCGCATCTTGCACAACCAGTTGGTATGATGTGACGACGACGTGGAACGGTGAGTTGCGGTCGTATGTGATATGCTTGCGATCCCAGAACTTACGCAAAACCTTTCGGTCCTTTGCTGTGCCCCAGTATGGCAGCACGTTCAGATCTGGAACGAAGCGCGTGATTTCTTGTTGCCAGTTGTGTAGTGTGGAGGCTGGGGCGATGACGAGGAAAGGCCCCCAGATGTTGTAGCGCTCAGCAAGATATGCCATGACAGAGATGGACTGCACTGTTTTTCCGAGCCCCATCTCATCAGCCAGGATACCGTTGATGCCCTGCTCGTACAAATTGACCAGCCAGTTGAGACCCTTGAGTTGGTACTCCTTGAGGGTGCAGCTGAGCAGCCCAGGTTGTGGTATCCAGTCTTCCTTGTTTTGCAAGCCTGAGGGATTTTGGAAGTTGAGTTCGCCATCGTCCTCCTCGCCGCCCTTGTTGAAGGCTCGGGCTTTATCCTGCGCCTCCTGAATGGCATGTTGAGCATTGGCCATGGCAGCAGCATTGAGAGCGCTCTCGTCCTCGTTGTCGAAGTCGAGGTCTTCAAAATTCGTCACCCTTGTTCCGCCCTCCGTGGGGATCTTGGAAATGTCGAGCGCGCTTGCGTTTTCTTCGGCCGGTGCGCTGGCAGCTGTCTCGGCGTCGTCTGTTGACCTTTCGATTTCCGCTGTCCTGGCCTTCTTACCGATGAAGTGCGAGTAGAGCTCGGTTTGCGAGATGAGAAAGTTGAGTTTGCGCTTTTGTCGGTTCGCTTCACGGTCAGCCTCAGCCTTCTTCGCGTTCTCGAGCTCCTGGCGCTCGGCATTCTTGCGGGATTCGCGTTCGTCACGCTCGTTCCTCTTCCAGAAGGCCAACATCTCGCGCATACCACGCTTGGCCCTTGCCTGCATGTCCTTGGTGTTCTTGTTGGTGCGCATCTGCCACCGGCGAGCCTCCTTCGACGCCAGCTGTGCCGTCTTGCGGAGATTCGACTGCTTCGTGGACAGAGAGTTCTCCTTGATGCGGACGACCTTTGGAACATCTTTGCGCGCAATATCCTTGACGATTTGGTTGTAGATGTTGCGGTACGCTTGGGAGTCGTACGATGTGAGAACCACCGGCCCTGAATCTTCGGTCTGACTGCGGCTTTGGAGCAACCCAAGACGTGCGTCCTCACGAGGCGCAATGACAGGGAGGTCGTCGCCACGGTCGATGGCGGCCTGCCCGGCAGCGGCGGCATCCTTCTCTGCCTGTTTCTGCTCTTTGCTCTTCTTGAGACGACCTGTGCTTCGACCACCCTTGCGTTTCCCACCTGCAAGATCATCGGATGCCTGAAAAGAACTCATAGTTCCACCCTCCATATTCGGTCCATTCGGCGTGACGTCGCGAATGTCCTTGATCGGGGCGTTGCCCTGCAGCAGCTGTGACGTATTCTTAGCCTTGCGCTCCGCCTTCTGGGCCGCCAGGAGGTGTCTCTCCTTCTCTTCCTCGTTGTCAGCCTGGCCCGCTTTGGCCAACGCTTCAGCACGCTTGGCCTCCTCGTTCTGGATTGTCTTCTCGCGTCTCCTCTTGCGCTGCATGTCCTTCTTGCGCTCCTTCTCCTCCGCGATCTCCTGGCTTTGGACCTGCTGCCATGCTTCGCCCTCGTGTTCTATGTTGTACGACTGCTTGGCGTAGTCGCGGTGCGCGGCAAGCGTGTCGGTAAGTCTCCTGAGATGGGCGTCTCGCCTGCGTTTGCGCTTGCTATCCTCTGCAGTTGCAACGTCCAAAGCGCGCTTCTTGCTGTTTAGCGCGTATTCCTCACGCTCACGCGACGCGCCCGTGGCGTTTAGCTCGCTCATCTGGGTGGTCTCAATGTGCGCAAGCGCAGCCTGAACCTCGGCCTCGTCGGGGAGAGGCAGCTCGCGGGCAGCGTATTGCTGTGGCGCGGGGACAGCCCCAGCGGGGGGCATGGGCTCGTATGCGCGGTAGCCATTTGCGTGGGGCAGGTCAGCTGGTGCTGGGGATGGCATCGCCTCTTGCTTGACAACGAGCGGCGCTTTCGAGGCGAAGGCCGGAGGCTGCGCAGGCTTTGAGGGCTCGCTGTCGGCGCCAGACGACATTATGCTAGAGAGGGACATGGGGTCAGCACGCGGTGGCGGCGGCGGCGGCGGTGGTGCCTGTGAACAGTCAGCAAAGCGAAAAGGCGCGTAGATATGGCGAGATGGTGAGGTATACTCACCTCTTCCTTCACTGACGGTCTCCTAGCATAGAGCTGCGGTGGAGGCTGAACAGCACCTCGGTTCACAGACTGATACACTGTTGGCGAGACGGGCGAGTGAGATATGGTGTCCATGCTGCTGCCTGTGTATGGGCCCTGCGAAGGCCGGCGCTGCAGAGGCGAGTGGTGCACGTACTGGACCGCCGGCGAATGGTGGCTCCTCTCGTAGGGGCTGTGTGCTGCACGCGGTTCTGGGTATGCGTGCTGGTCCCGAGCCGGCTGGTGCTGGTCTCGAGCCGGCTGGTGCTGTTCTCGAGCCGACTGGTGCTGTTCCCGAGCCGACTGGTGCTGTTCTCGAGTCTGCTGGTGCTGTTCTCGAGTCTGCTGGTGCTGGCTGTCAGGTCCGTGTTCTTACATGCTGTGATTTGTACAGTAGACGAGGGCGCTGGAAAAACGACCAGGGCGTACATACCGGTGGAGGGTAGAGACTGGAGTGAGATGCGGCGTCACGTCCTACGGGCCCATTGTCCTGCGTTGGGTCGTAGTACGTGTTGCGGTCGCGCGAGTAAATGGCGGTGCTGATGGGTGGCAGCTCCGTGGCCGCCGGGGTGGTAGGCGAGCGGTGGTGTTGTTGGTGCGTGTGGGGGGGAGGTGGAGGATGGGGATGGGCAGGGTGCGAATGGGAATGAGAATGAGAATGGGAATGGGGATGATGGCTGGCGTGCTGGTTGACGTGCTGGTTGGCGTGCTGGTTGGCGTGCTGGTGCGGTGAAGGGACGGCGTTGGGGGACTGATGTGGTTGTGGTCGGCCTGTGCTAAAAGCAGCTGGTGTTTGCGTCGGCGATTGGGACTGTTGGTAGGCTGCCTCCCCTTGGGGCCCTGCCATCATCCTTTCGCGCGAGTACCCGTCCATCATACAGTAGAAGCTCGCGCAACATCAAAGCCTCACTCAGCGCGGGCAGGCCTGTTCAATCATCGGCAAAGAGAGTAGATGCACGGCTTGAGAGTGTGCACGGCGGCTGATAGACACGGGGCGAAGTGATCTGCTGCGACGATGCGGCGTGCGCGCAAGCTCCCGTTTGGTGGTGATGGTGCTGCGACGATAGACACGAAGAACGGCGGAGTTGGGCAGCAGCAGAATGGGGGACACGGACGGAAGATGAGGGCTGGTGTGGAGGCTCCTGGCTCCTGGCTCCCTGGATCACACGGAAGCTCTGTCAGTCAGCTTAGCGTGCGGTTCCTCGTTAACAAGGCTTGAACCCGATCCCATCTTGCGTGAAGATACACGCGCTGCAGTCCAACAACCAATAACTTCATCTCATATGGGTCGGCAACTGCTGCATACTGCAGCCGTGTATTTGTGTCTGTATACATGCTAGGCTCCATCTCCCAATAAGCATGTTGCACTCATTGTTGGCGCAGTACTGCGTCCCCTCCACTCTCACGCCCTTTCCATTTGCTCGTCCCCCGGGGTTTCCTTCGTCAGAAGGCTTCGGCTAGCGTGGTCTTCAACACCAACGCCATTGCATAGTCATCGCCCATCTATCACATGTCGGCAACTCCTTTTCCCATCTCAACTGCTTACAACTGCTTTCAACTGCTTCAATCGCTTTCCGTGTATCCTTCGGCTACGACATGACTTCAATAGCTCGGCTGCCCCAGAACAGGCTCGAACAGCATTGGGACCTTGATCCTAATTGGTCAACACGATGATGGAAGGCGCGCATTTTGCGGGTCGCGTCTTCCCTGCAGGTGGACCCACAAAAAAGTAATCGCTTGGCATCAAAGTTCTCGAACTCTGGCAAAAGCTGCGATCCCAACCAGCACCGCAGCAACAGCAAGCAGCAACAGCAACATTGGTATCAACCTGATTTCGCAATGGCCGCCGTCTACAAGCAACTGTCAGGAAATGAGCGTGAGGAAGACAGGCCAGCAGGCGAGAAGAGAAACAAGCAGCGTGTGCTGATTCTGGTACTTCTTGCGCCGCAGACAACAATGAGTTCGCATCTGACCTGGGACAGAGTTCACGAGGTGTCACGTTTCGCCATCGCCACTTGCTGCAGGACCTCTACTCCTTGATGTTGGTTGATTGGTTTCGCAACTATGGACTTTTGTGCTAATGTACTTCCAGGCCTCACAGCCGAAAGGAGGCAAAGTTTGACTCCAAAACAAAGCTATACCAGCTGAATGAGATGGCAGGTAAGAAGAACAGACGTTCCCATGTGTCTCGTGCCTCTGTGGATAGTAGCTGCGGTTGGCACCGTGTTTTGTCACATGACTGACTCGATGCAGAACTCTACAACTGCAACAATATCCTCTTCTTTGAGGCACGAAAAGGAAAGGACCTCTATTGCTGGATGAGCAAGCCACCAAACGGCCCCACTGTGAAGATGCACCTCCAGAATCTGCATACAATGGAAGAGCTCAACTTTATTGGTAACTGCCTCAAGGGATCAAGGCCAATCCTCTCGTTCGATGCCACATTCGACAAGCAGGCCCACCTCCGCGTCATCAAGGAGCTTTTCACCCAGATCTTCGGCGTCCCCAAGAACTCTCGCAAGACTAAGCCATTTGTAGACCACGTGATGGGTTTCACAGTCGCGGATGGAAAGATCTGGATTCGTGTGTTCCAGATCAACGAGTCCGAGACAGGCAAGAAGAAGCCGGTTGATGGTGATGACATGGATGTCGACGAGCTGGTGTCCAAGAAGAAGGGCAAGAGCTCCGAATTCGATGTCAGCCTGGTCGAGATCGGCCCTCGTTTCGTGCTCACACCCATCGTCATACAGGAGTCGAGTTTCGGAGGACCCATCATCTATGAAAACAAGGAGTTTGTCTCCCCCAACCAGATCCGTTCGGACCTGCTCAAGGCAAAGGCTGGTCGGTTCAACACCCGCACAGAGGCGCAAAGAGACAGCAGGAACAGGCGCGCAGACCTCGGCCTTACAACCCACGGAGGTGTCAAAAAGGCAAAGGACCCGCTCAGCGACCAGGTCCTCTTCGCATAATGTTTCAATCACGGTCCGGCAAAAGCATGGCGTTCACGGGTTTTGTTATCTTCTTTTGGCGCAGGTTGTGTGGGAACCAGGCTGTGTGGGAACCAGGCTGGGTGGGTCGCTGTACACCGTTATACCCAAAAGACATCTCATGCATGTGCTGCTCCTCGCTGGGCAGCCATGCTTCCTTCCAGCGCCTTCGCGTATTCTTCGCTCACACCCGTGACTTGTGCCTGCCGTACTCCATACAGCGCCCTGAACGGCTCCAATACCGTCTGCGTCTGCGCATAGTGACTTTCGTCCTGCACACGGTGCACCCTCCCACTGGGAAATCTGTGCCTGCTGATATCTCCATCGACCAAGTGCACCGACAGGCTCCGTAGCTCCCGCACAAGCACCATCAAGTCCACGAGTTCATGCACTTTTGCTCGCATGCCTGCAGGCAGCCCCCGCCCTCCCACGTTGTACTTTATCATGCCAGTATAATCGTCAACAGACTCAACGTTCACAATGTAATTCTTCACTCGCAGCAAATTCCTCTGACTGAAGTGCTCCAGCCAGTCAACCTGCCTGCTTGGCGTCAGACCGTTCTCCGTCCGCCATCGATATCTGAAAGCCACCTTGCCAAACGTCACGTCAATCACAAACGTGTTCTCTCCATAAAGCATATCAGTCGCCTCTTCGTGTATGAGACGATTGACAGCTAGCAATGATGTGCACCCCCGCCGCCAGACAATGTCATTTCCTGTTTCCCGGTCGCTCTTGGGCGCCGTCTTTTGCATCTTCCAGGATCCACTGCTGATGCCAGAACTGCTGGTCTGCCGGACAAAAGTCAGATTGTATTCGGCACGCACTGTGGGCTCGGGGGAGCGCTGATAGCGTACAGCGAGATTGAGCGTGTGGGGGAGGAGGAAGAGGTAGATCTGGCGACGAAGTTCGATGGGAAGGCGGAGGAGGGGCGAGGGTTCTATTGTGCATGTATGCAAGGTTTGCATTGTGTTTCTATGCAACGTGTTTCTCGACGATATCGTTCATCAAGCTGCAATGCTTTTGCACATCTGCTCTTGCACTGACGACATCAGACGTGGTGGAGATGGGCTGGGGACAACTACGCGCCGATTGGCTGCACATCAGGGTCTGGGGCCGTGTTGTGATAGCGCTGTTTACCCTATCGACGACCACCATGCCCTGATATGACAATGACTCCCCAACCACACAAAATGGCGCTCATCGCACCAGGCAGCTCATCACAACTTGCCATGGAATACAAAATGCTATCTCATGATGCCACGTTTCCTCTCTGTAGCCCCAACGGAGGGGTCCTATCAATCTGAGCCTTGACGTGCCTCCCAAGGGTTAAAGTAGACTACAGCTTCGAACCGACCACGCTATACCATTACCAAAGCAAGAAACACGCAGAACCAAAGAAGGAATTTCGATCTGATACACAGCGTCTGGTCCTTGACTCAACAGATTGACTGTTGAGTCTAGCTTACACCTACGTTACCTCAGAACTGTTGTCCATCGCCCACAACCAACATGCTTTTCGAAGACCTCGCTACCGAACTGGTTATTCAGGTGTTACTCTCCTGTAATTCTATCAACGATGTCCTCGCGCTGTCGGCAACATGTCGCCGCTTTCACAACATCTCAATTTCATCACAGCGACTCGCCATTCTCGAACACGCAGCTGAAGCCCAATATGGTCCCTTGCTGGATGTCATCCAACTCCTGACATACAACTCCAGCCAGCCAGCACACACCATACGAACTGCTCCCTTCTCGCTCGCCCTACTCAAGCAAATAGTACATGCTGGCCGCGTCGCCGAGGAATGGTGCGCCATCTACCCATTCAAGAAGTGGAAGCACAACTACGAATCCCGTCGCCTCCTCACTCGCGAAGAGCGCTATCGCCTACGTAGAGCCATATATCGCACTTGGCTTTACTCACGTGCTTTTCACAACGCCCTCCACCCACGCGAATCCCGCGTGACACGGCCAATAATCCAGAAACGCGCTGCGCTCTTACACAATTGGTCGACCCCCGAGATCAGCGAAATCGCAGACGTAAACAGCATAATCCGTGAAGTCGTGCAAAACAACATCTGCCCAAGCAACGGCACCATAGCACGAAAATTCAAGAAACGCCACCCTAACAACGACCAAGCCCTCCTCTTCAACATCCACCTCAACTACCCCCCACCCATGCCCGTATACCCACCCCAACACAACCCCTTCACCAACCAAACTCCAAACACGAATCTCTGGTCACATCTTGCCAGCACATCCACACACATCGCGCGCTACACCTCTCCAAGTAGTAAATTTGCGCTGCACCCCAATCATGACATTGGCTCAGAGGGCTGGGGTGACGATATAAGCCATTACTACGTGATTGAGGATTACATGAAGCTTGACCCAGAGCAGGTCTTGTGGCTAAAGGCGAATGCGCCGCTCAAGGGTATGGTGGAGGGGCATGTGAGGTTGCTTGGCGGGTGGTTTGAAAATAACGGGGCGACATTGGGACAGACAATTGATTGGGTGTTGAATGAGCGAGGAGAGAGTGTCGGGGAGTTTGGGGGTGAAATCGAGGAGGGGAGGTTGGGTGTTGCTCTGTTGAGAGAGTAGGAGTAGGAGGACGAGGACAAGGACGAGGAACATGTGTGGGTTAGCGTTATGAAAGATAGATAGCGCGATTTGTGTTGCAATGGCAATTTGCTGCCCTGCTGAGCTCCTGCGTTCTGAGATGCCGTGGTGAAACATACTCCCCCATGGTTCTTTCACATAGTATACGTTCAAGACGTGCTCCAGCGACTTTTCATTTCGCCTCCTGCTGTTTATTAGCTCTCTCGCTCCTCTCACTAGCAGTCAAGAAGGCCTTGTTTATCGCCTTTCTAATCCTGACAAGTTTCTGCTTTCCCTGCTTCTCCACGTCTCCCAAGCCAACTCCAACCCTCCTCACGCTGTTTTGTTCGACCTTCTTGATTACCAACGGCTTTACTTCTTGTCTTGGTTGTTGCTGCTTGTTCTGAGTGTCCGCCAGTTTCTGGAAATTCGTACTGGAAAGCACATCCTTGGGGCCTTCCGTCTCAATGACTCTGATCCTCGGCCCGGCTTCTGCATTTGTGGCATGTTCGGCATTTTTTGGCTTAGTCTGGTTAAGTCTTTTCATCGCAAGTGCTGGTCGATGTCTTCTTTGCCGGGTTGCCAGGCTACCAGCTGCGATAGAAGACTTTTGAGTAGAGTTCAAGTAGGAAGAACTAGGTGTGGGCTTTGCAGCTGAGTTATCAGCTGGACCTCGGGCAGAGCTGAGTAGGGGCTCTGACGACCGTTCTGCTTCAGAGGCTGCTGCCAAGTTTCGGATTATCAGGGGAGAAGTATCATAAAGATAGAGGTATGGCAGAGCCCGTCCTACCCACTGTTTTCGCCATCTGCGCGAAAATTGGTGACGTTCTCGCAAAATCATGGAACTTTGTTCCTGTCGAAGCCGAACCTTTGGTTCTGTGTTGTTTGACAAGGGTGCAGAGGGTTGCTCTATTTGGGAAGCTGGCTGTGGAAGCCGAACAGATAAGGGAGATGATGCAGAATATATATAGGATAGAGCATGTCCTGTCTGTGTTCTTTTCTCCTCGCGCCAGAGTTTGCGGCGTTCTTCCCTCGAAAGCTGAGACAGCTGATCTGGGCTTGAGTCTCCTTGCGCAAGTGTTCTCAACTTGTCCTGAGCTTGACGAGCGATTGTTCGAGCATCTGGCAATGCAGTATTTGTTGCTGTATCAACCGCAAGCTCCGTAGACGAAGCACTCCTTCTTCTTTGCGTGCGTACGACTGCTTTCACAGCCATACCGCCTGTAGGTCCCTCAATCCAGATGTCCCACACAGTCTCTGTGTCTAACGGTCTCGCCTTCTTCTTCCTAACGCAGACACGCATCTTTTCGTCGCAATATAGTGGCGCTAGATTCCGGTACTGGATTGAGGTAACTGTTTCAGATGGAGATGACAACCGAAGATGCTCCGTTAACGTCTGGAGCATCAATGTGAGCGTAAGCGGGCCGTGCACGAGGAGGTTGCGGTGGCCTTCTACGTCTCGAGTATATGTTGGATCAAGGTGTAACAAATGCGCGTTAAAAGTAAGGGCGGAGTATCGAAAGAGAAATGAACGTGTGGGTGTTAAAGTCTGTGCGAAGTCGGGGTCTCTGGGTGCTGAAGCTGGTCAGTAGTAGACCAGTCATGGACTGAATTATGCATACGAGCAAGATATTTGGGAGCGAGCGTCTGGCCAGCCTGTATTGCCATAATCTCGGCGTCTGTCTTTGCTTTCAGGAACACCAGATTACGCTCCTCTTTTAACAAAGCATCACCCCATTCGACGCCATCACGCACTTGCTGAAGAACGTACGAACGTACGTCCGACCCTCCAGATTGACGTGCAAGTTGATTGAACAAAGCAAAGCGCCTCTCAATCGTCACGAAGATCTTGGCTGCATCATCTTCTCCCTGCAGTCGAACATCCTTGATGCGCTCTAGGCATGTTACTCCTCGTTGCAAGCTGAATGCATTGAATTCGTGATGGACGTCTGGATTGAGCGTGATAGCTCCACCTGCCCACATACGCCGTACCCATGGCTCGCCTGGGCTGTGTAGAGGATCGGTACCGTCAGGTAGGAGCTGTGCCGATGGTACTTGAAGATTGAAGTGCGTTAAAAGGTGGGCCAATGCATCCTTTTCTGGGTTTCTTGGAACAAATCCTTCGAGTGTTGTCAACAGCTGCGTATGGTGGACGATGTCGATATCTTCTTGTTGATAGATGGGATTGCGACTCAGCAATTCGGTGCGCAGGAGCTGAAACCATTCAGGACCATTTATTGTACTTGCAGCATAGCGGCGCACATCTTTCCGTCGCCATACGGTACGGTGTGCGGATCTGCTGGCTATCCACTGTGGACATCTTGTATGGAATGACATTGAGTGGAAAAGCATGGGTTGTTCTGAACATAGGTTTCGGCCCTCTTGTGTCCACGCTAGGCCTGACTAATGACGCTACACCGCGGGGATGTGCTGCACTCCTATGCATTTCTCTACCTTTCACAATGCACGACAAAATCAATCTTGAGCTCAATCACTACACATTAAAGACTGGTCGACGTTTCTATAATGGTTCTGCCCACGATGTGGCGGTGAGCTGGCGTTGGCTTGGCAAGTAACCACCAGTGACTACCGTTTCGAGCTTTCCTCTTGCCTTCAAGGCCACCATCATCGACACAGTGATTTCCAGACGGTCTATCCACTCGCGTATCGCTATCAAAGGATACGCAGTATGTGTTGTCATCTGCAAAGAGCATATTCAAACCTTCACTTCGCATCAGAGGGGCGTTCGGTGCATCAAGCCACAGCAGCATTAGCAACAACTGTCGTAGCGATCCAGTTTTCAAGCACATGAGCAACCTAACTTGAAGAACTCACAAAATTCACCAGTTGGGCCTTCTTTGTTTAAAGAACCGCATTCACTACGCAGTTATGGCGGCCAGAGTAGAACTTCTAGATTGTCCACTATGCGACTTCACCGTCCGGCCGACTGATGACTATATTCTTCAACTGCACTTCGAGCAGGTGCATACCGAAGACTCTCCTTTCGTAGTTAGAGACGATCCAGAGCCACTACCCTGTTTGTACGGCTCTTCTTATGAGCGCAAGCACGTGCAAGACACGACTTCCTCGGACGAAGAGGGAAACACAGTTGCGTGTCCTGTGTCTGATTGCGGTGAGGTGGTCTTGCTTGACGACTTCAACGATCACCTTGATCTTCACGCCGCAGAGACATTATCATTTGACGAGACTACTGGAAAGTATCACCCTCATCATTCATCCAGCAATATGCATAATTCAGCCGCTACACATCATTCCCGTAGGCGCTCATCAAAAGCTGCCACTTCGGACTGCAGATATGATACAGAATCATTAGACGGCTCAAGGAAGAACGAACATAATGGCAAGAGCAAGAAGAAGCACCATCGCGATAGGAGAGACACAGATAGCAGCGAGAAAAGCACACTGGCCAGAAGCATTCTGAGCTTCAACCCATTCACAAAGTCAGACAAATCGGTAAAACCACCTAACAAAAGCGCGCGCCTTGGTGTAAGTCTTCCACGCGGCCTCGTACCTTTCAATACTGATAGATTCAGAAATCAGAACTTGGTCCTTATGCTTGGGAAGACCGCATGCCCAGATGGCTCCATGACCAGCTTGCCGCCGGTCCTAAGATCACACTTGTCAACCGCATTGGCCGAGATGGTCGCCTCATCAAACAAGAACAAGTGCAAAACGAGACGCCGGGCGTCATTCCTATCCTTGCGCAACTGTCAGCTTTAGATCGCACTGTTCAAGAAGCATATTACTGTCACCCATCCACACTCCATATCGGCAAGACTCCAAAAGAGGGCAGTTTCTGCGGCTACAGAAATATCCAGATGCTTATATCCTATATTCAGGGCGCAAAAGCTCAAGGGCATGAAGAGTTCTCCGGTCGGTTACCCGGAATCCTCAAGCTACAGGAGTTGATCGAGAAAGCCTGGGACAAAGGTATCAACCACATCGGCAGGGTTCAAACGGGAGGCATTAAGGACACCAGAAAGTACATTGGTACTCCAGAAGTGTGTTCATCGACTGCTTCACCATAACCATCATGCTAACATATGTCTAGGCCCAAGCGTTGTTCCTCAGCAGTGAGATCAACTGTGCTGTCGAGATGTTCAGTGATCAAAACACACCACACGGCAAAGTTCAAGCTCACGACCTACTCCTTCATGCTGTCGAACGCTACTTTGTCCAGGCTGCGGTGGACGATGGTTCGCGTGTGCATAAGACTCTCCTGCCACCTATCTATCTCCAGCGACCCGGTCATTCTATTACCATCGTGGGTTTCGAACGCCGCAGTGACAGCTATTGCAATCTTGTGGTCCTCGACCCTGTCTACGCGACTAGTCCAGCCATGCATAAGCTGATTGGCCGGAAAAACATTAAAAGCGCGAGGCCTGAAGTCATGCACGCATATCGAAGAGGTCCTGCGCATCTTAGGAAGTTTGCTGCTTTCGAGATCCTCTTGTCAGTATCACCGCGCTTTCTCCCGCTCTAAGCTGACTGGAACAGACTTACTGCAACACCGCCTCTATTTCCCGCCTGGGATGTATGAACCACCCTCCCCTCATATGTCACGCGTCATGCAAACAAAATACCTTGAGATCCATATGCCATATCGCAGGAATACTATAAATCACATCTGACATCTCCTTACCTGACGAGCCATTTACTGCCCTACCCGCGCTTTTTAACGAAATTTGCTAAATTTGACTGCTCTAGGTCCTTCGTCAATTTCCCGAATGCAACTATGTGTACGCCTTCTTTCGTGCTCGCACCCTTGGCTACGACGTATATCCGGAAGACTACTTTCTTCGCAACTTTCCATGGCAACAGTATGGCGGACTTTGGATCGTCAATGAAGCCCGCTTTGCTCGAGCGGAGCCGATCAATCCACTTACTGCTCAAGCTCTGAGACGGATCACTGGTGTGGGCGCGTCACCGCATACTAGTGACAGCGGCAGCCCGACTAGTCAGTTCACCAACAGCTCATTCCAACATCAACCTATCACACAAGCAGATCCACAAAGCAATAATTGGAGCCAATATCCCGCGATTCCGGCGCTGGACGGATCTGTCAGTGGCCTCCTTACTGGGTTGGACTATGGCAACAGCCAACTGATGTTCAGCATGGGCGGCCAAAATATTGCTCTTCCTCAGCCAGAAGCCCTCAGGCCTAACTTGACTCTCCTGACTGATGTTGGCCGGAGATATCCTGGTTTCCCAAGCCCACTTTCCCCAACCCTAAGTGCGAAGGAGGTGCATCCCATGCCTGCATTACATTCCGGAAGCAGAGCTGCTACGCCTCGTATGCAGAGTCCTACCATTCGCTCTGTCAGCCCTATGAGCATTGATGGTTCCAACTTGTGTGGCCCTTCGGCACGCTGTATGTCTCACGGTTACGAGCATTTTACCGACCAGATGGGCTTGATTGACAGCGTGCTCGCTCGAAGCGGTAGCAGAAGTCAGATGTGCTCACCTCCGCCAGCCCCTTCAACATCTTCTCATAGTTTTACAAGCCCCACGAGTCCCCCAAGAGCTCTGTCACCTCGCGTGGGTATGCTGAGGAATATGGCTACCAAACAAGCTCTCCGTGGCATGCACGTTCCTGCCATGTCCCCTGGTTCCGAACTGCAGTTCTCGCCTAATGCTGTCAACGTACGTCGTGACAGTGTTCACAGCCATACCAGCGCGCCTTCTTCTTTTTGCCTGCAATCTGTACGTTCTATGTCTCCACAGCCTATGTACAGTCGAGCTGCACCATCAGTCCCTCCATCCATCCAGATCGCCAATGGCACAGAATTTGAGACCGGATCCCCCATCTCGCCCACTGGTACTATGCTCTCATACACCTCAAACCGGGCAGTGGATTCTGGTCTCCTAGCTGTTCCTGCACTCAGTGAGCCGCAAGTGGCCGAGTATCGGTTCTGGGTTCCGTGTGGACGTCGTATATGTGCTTTGGGGTGTGGAGGTGCACATGAGGGTGAGAACGCGGCCGCAAAGAGGCTGTTTAGAGAGGAAAAAAGTGTTTTGGAGCAACATGCAGTCGAGAATGAAGGTTACGGTCATGGTGGGGAGGAGGATAGTTTCGAGGAAGTTTTCTCTTCCACTATGATAGAGGAGGGGCAGCACAACCATGTCCCCAAATCCCTGGATAAAAGCAAGCGGGCCGCAGAGTGGAAGAAGTTTCTAACCTGGAGGGATCGGGATATAAGTGTTGCTAGGGTTTGACCGTAATGCCAAGGGCAGAGGTCTCAGAGGAGAGGGGAGGGAGGTGAACCGGCAATGGACCGGACAGCTTCGGCTTGTTACGACTTCAATTTTGCGACATTGGCGATTAGCATTCATGCAAATGGGAGGCTGTTTGATACTTGGCGTCAGATGGGATGGCGGCGTTTGGGAATTTAAACACTTTCACTGCTTCGCTCGCATACATGAATATGTTTGTGTGAGAAAGGGTATCAATTATTGTGACGCCTGACCATGCAAATTTCTACGCTGCTATACTACAAATCCAAACGGTATAATTCAATCACTATCGTCGTCACTGCCATACCCAGCTAACAGGGGACCTGATGGTGCTGGCCGTTTGTTTGACGTAGTCGCTGTGTATCCCTTCAGCGCTGCGAGCGTCGAGCCTGACAATATCCCATTGCCTTCAGCTTGCTTGTTCTGCTGCGGCAAAAGCGCACCATAAGTCTCCTCTTCCCCAGCATCTCCAGCCTCAATCAACTTCCTGTTCTCTATGCCCCCCGATTCAACTGCCCTCGCTTGCTCCCACTCCCCCTTCTCTTTCGCGTACCACACGTCATCTGGTGCTTCGTAGCCCTGCAGCCCGAAACTACCTTCCACTTTCCGCCTCTTCTTCTGCTCTGGATCCCTACCCTCGATCTCTGCTACGTATGCGGCAGGTAGCGCTTTTCGAATCGCTTCAGCTGCCTGTTCTTCAATTCTATGTGCCTCTCTCTTCGCAGCTGCAGGGTTTGGGTCTACGGTTGCCCAGCGCACATTCAGGATCTCATTGTGATCAAGACTCTGGTGCGCCATAGCTTCCTTTGCAAATTGTGAGTTCGCTTCATTCATGTATGTCACAAATGCCACACCCCGCGCGGTTAACACGCGCGTGCGCTCTATCTGCCCCCACTCTTGGAAGTGCCGCGCTACGATCTCTTCGATGTCATCTGTGACGTGGATTCGTCCAATGTATAGTGTGCGGTTTTGCCGTTGGAAGGAACCTACACCGCCCATGTCGTCGCGATAGTCACTATGCTTGTCGCGTCCGAAGCAGTCGATGTTGGATGGGAAGATATCAGTGACTGTGGGCAGGCGATGCAGGTATTCACAGTCTACGCCTTTAGGGCAGATACCGCGGGCGAAGAACAGGCAAAAATAGGCCCCCGGAGTTTTGTCAGCCTTTGTGTATCCACTATCTTTGGCGATGTTGCAGCGGCCTTGTGCGGCGGTCTTGGAGAGATATTTGTCTTCGCGGTCGCCGCCCGACCATTTGTTGTACCAGATGTTAAAGATTGTACCGGTCGGTGGTGGCGCATCTGTTTTGAATGTTGCGGGGTCGACTTGTGGGCGTGCAGGTCGGCGTTTACGACGGATGATCTTCTTTACTTTCTTGCCTTCCGCGTTGGTTGTGATTATCGTCTGTTCGGTGGTGATAGGCGCAAGTTCTGTAGACGTTGATGTTGAAGATTCGAGAGGCTTTTCATTATTCTCCGGCGCCGGTGCTGTTTTTGCGGGCTGTGATTGTACTTCAGTCATAATGTGTTGTGTTATAATTGTGAGCGTGATTGAAGAAACATGGTGCTGGGCTCAAGTTCAGCTTCCTTAGCGCTAGTGGTCTTGCAGGGGCCTGATAGGAGCACGTGACTTATTGCGATCATCCTACTGATCCTAAGATATGTTAGGCATTCTTCTACAGAAATTTACTGTTTATGTTTCCATGAATCATATTTGCAAGTGTGGCGGGAAGCTGTATCATTTCCTCTAATAATGAAGAGCCAAGGTCTAAGCCATCACCTGAAAGTGGGACAATTGCAAGGGTATCTCCACCCAACAGCAAATAACAAGCAGAATGAGCTTCTTCCGTCACAATCTGCCATGCATGCATATACCTTGCTCCGAGGGTCGGGCCACTTTCATTCATTTCCTTAACACCATGTGTCAGCCTCGTGTGGAATATCTAGTCAAGCTAGATACTGTAGTAAATAAACGACCCTCTGCTACCACACCGTGCTATCGCATCCACAATGCTACTACTCTCCGGTAATCGCCAGGATCATGAATTTATTGAGTACACGGCTGTGGGGCACGAGGCCTCATATGGCGTCGATGACCACCAAAGAGAGCCCCAGCCCTACGAAGATAGAACCACAATCGGATGCACAGCTCTAGCCACCAGCGATCGAGATGTCAGCGGTGCGAGTAAAAGCGTGGGAGCCAACTATCACATACTCGAGACGAACCAGCCCCCAGTGAGAAGGCGCCAAGTAGTAAGGATGGACCAACAGTAACTGGATGGCCTCAGGGTCCCCAACAGCTCAGAGGTGTTTCGATACCCCTGCTCGTGGGAGACATGCTCTTGATACTGCTGCCAGTCGCGTTTCTAGGTGTGTTTAGTCTTCAGTGAATGATAGGAGCTCAAAGTACTGATTGTGAGTAGTTCTGGCCATATCGGCCTGGCGACTCGATGGTAAAAGAGTGTCAAATACGGGCAAGACGGTTGAGCGCATCATGGATCTCGGCCCTACCATTTTCCCCCTTGCATTCGCTGCAATTAGCAGTCGTTGTCTCAGAAGTATTTCTGTTTTTCTTGTAGAGAGGGGAACTACTGTATCGGTATGTTCCTAGTGGCGTCATTGTGAGTTGAGAGCCAAGTACTACACAGACGCTGGAGGAACTCTTAGGTAGCCAGGGCCTTGTGTCTGTAATTGGTACCGCCTTCACTCTGCGATCTGCCAGTTTGATGTCGATAGCACTTCTACTCTGAGCTCTCTCGCCTCTAGGCGGGCAGAGTTCACTGCGCCTGCTTCATGAAGCAAATTCGACAATAGTGGAAAAGGTTCTGTATACTACTCCGACCCTGCAGCTCCATTGGAGCTTTTGGAATCCGAGAGCTGGTTCACACTCATACCAACGGTCCTTAGAGCAAGTCTTGCAGTGTCAGAGATTGTCAAGAACAGACCTACCGACTTATGGAATCACCCAAAAGTACCGAGGCTCAACATCGTGGAGCAGAATGCCTTGACCAATCCGGATGCCCAAAGTGATTAGATACCCATGGACACCATTATGAACAGAACATATGCTTCATGGACAGGCATCAATATTCATGGCTTGCTACCCGCCAAACAAGCCACTTTTCAAGTCAGAAGCAACTACATGCTTCTTGATTGCAAGAAACTGTACGGCAGTACACCAGTGAACGTTGTTGAATATTTGCAGTCGCCAAATATCTCAATATTTCCATTGCTAAGTCCTCCAGAGGAACGTCTTAATCCGGATGCTGAGGCTGAGTATACACTCCTGGCAGCCAATATCTTGCCATTCAGACCAAAAAAAAGTCTCGCTGAATTCTCCTTCCTACGAGCGGCTTGGAATTCTACAGATTCGGGCAAAAGCAGAAATCAAACAGCTTCCAGTGATATTCTTGGACAACAGCCTATCAACTTTTTGTATAGAGCATCTTACTCTTCCGACAACAAGAAGATTTTCCAAATACACTCATGTACACCATGTGTCGTTACTATAGATGCACGCGTTAACTGTCAAGCTGATGACTGCGAAGTAACTCAAATCCTCGACGCACCGAGCGACATCAACAGCAAGTGTCTCACTGGGAGCGAGGAAATAATGGACTGTCTCAAGAAGGGAACATATATCTTGCGCTTGTTTCCGCTTTTCTTTCCTCCGGCAGTAACTGCAGGATATTCCTCTTCGTCGGTCAATCCTTTTGACAATTTTATCGCGGGGAGCAATGCTACTTATCGTACAAACCCATCTGACTACAAGCGAGACCTTGAGCGAATTCCGGATAAGATGATATCAGGTCGCCTCACCACGTTACTGAATACGTATTGGCAAGCTGGAGCCTGGGGCACCCAAGTTACAAGATCAGCACTGTTTGATAAGCCGGAATCTTTTGGGAATGCAACCTCAGCTAAACCGGAAAGCTGGATCAATGCTACCGAAGCTGTTTTCTCTCGTCAAGTTCCTATTTACAGAGCAGATGTTGGCTGGATTGTTTCACTGGTTGTCATAGCGACCATACTGCTGCTTCTTAGCATTACCAACGCAATCATGACCTTCGTGACTATCGCTCCAGATTTATTCTACTATGCTTCGTTGCTAACTCGCGAGAACTCATACACGAATACCCCCAACGGCGGTACAGCGCTTGGAGGTGCAGAGCGAAGTCGACTGTTGAAGAAAATGAAGATTCAGGTTGCCGATATGAGTCCCGAGAATGAGGTCGGTTATGTGGTACTGAAGAGCTTGGCGGATGGGGAGAACTTCCAGACTGTAAGGTTGAAGAAGGGTAGACTTTATTGGTAGACATGGAAATACGGCTACTTTTGTATATGCAGTGCATACCAGCTGCAGAGCACTTGGCTGAGAGTTGGCTTACACAAAATGATGCAAAACCAGAAGCAGCCGCACAAATGGGTCTGTTAGGATATAGGATAACTGTAACAAATCGAACAATCGCTCCCGCAATTTTACTCATCAAACATGTAAACATGACATTTGTTGAGTAAAAGAAACTAACGTCAGCGTGTCCATCCGCTCGTTATTACAACTGGTCAGATCAAACCATTGAGCAATAGTCTGCTTCAATCGGCTGTCTTTCCCGAACATTTCCTCTCCCCTCTTTGTAAGGATTGACTATATCAATATAGACAGCTCAAACTTCATGGCTTACGGTCGATATGCAAAAACTACAACACACTATTTTACAGAGCATCTGTACGTCAAACATGTAGATTTATTGGTAATAGTGTAGAGCGTTTCTAACTTACATACATTATTCTTGTGGTTCAGGACTGACTAGAACCGGCAGCTGAAGAATTACCAATCCTGAATCCAATTTTAAGCAGATCCTCATCTTCTATGTGCGCTTTCTTTGTCGACAATTCATCTACGTCCCAGGTAGCGCTGATGAGTCTGCCATTCAACCACATTCTCTTCTCGCGGCTCAACCATACACAAAACGCTCCACACAAGCCGACATCATCTGTGAGGTCTGCATATATTAGCAAATGTAGCACAAATCATCCAGTCGATTGGCTTACAAGGCATCATACTCTCTGGTGCTGTCAGTTCCGCCATCTCTGTCAATACAGCCCCCGGATGAACTGCAATTGCCATGATACCCTCTTTGCCATACTGCTCAGCTATAAATTCGATTAGCCTCGCTTGCGCAAGCTTAGACACACAGTAGGCTGTGTTTGCGATATGTCCACTCGTTATCAGCGTTGCAAAAGAATTTACCGCAATGAAAGTCTTCAGCCCATTGTTATCTCGCAGCAACGGGATGAAATGGTGCGCAACGAGATATGTTCATTGAACATTCACACTGAACACATCTTTGAAGTCTTGCGGGTTGCCTTTATCGATCTGAAGCACCACAGGGCCTGAATAGCCGAAATTGAGAACCACAATATCGAGCCTGCCAACCGTTTCCTTTACTTGCCGCGCAAGCTTCGCTACGCTATCAGAGAGTGTAACGTCAACCGAAAAACACGTGATTAGGACTGAGGTTGCGAGTTCCGTAGCCTTCTGTGCCACTGCTAATAGCTTTTCTGATGAGGTTTCCCGTGCAGCAAGGATGAGATTTCCTGCGCCAGCTTGCGCGTACGCATATGCAATGCCGGCTCCAATACCACGGGAGGCACCAATAACCAAAACGTTTAAAGACGCAGGAAGTTTATTGATTGAAGGATCTAGTGCTTCAGTGGGACGGCTGTGACTCGTTTGGGTGAATCCATCGGCTAGTAGCACATCCTTCTTTCGATTCGGCATGATGTTATGGTTGGTCGACAAGCAAGCATAATATGCAATCTTGCTGGAAGTTAGATTTTCTTGTAGTTCCCGTATTCTCACCTATTATTTATCTTTCGTCAAACTAAGTGTGTTCTATGTTCGCTCAGAATGAGTCATATTGAGTATCTGACATAACCATGATTTTTTAAGGCCAATATCATAATTAAGTGTGCGGATTACGCAAAGAACAAATTAATGTACATTGGTTTGTGATTGGTCGAGTCCGTTCTCTATCCTTCATCAGTGATGGCCATCAGCTGTCCGGACAAGTTAGCTGGACTGCGAACCTGACCAACATTATACCGGTGTCGGCGGAGAGAGCCATAATGATCTGACCGGAATGGTGTTATAGGATGGAGGTATGCGTTCCACGGGTAAAATCTCCATAGGTTCGCACTTCTGTCAGATAAAACAAAAATTGCAATCGAATAAAAATTCGAGAATCACTGTGTCGATTGCTTGTCTGTTCTGCTCATCGCCCTTTTCTAGATTGAGCCCATAGAGTAGCATATAAACACACCAAGTCCTTTGGTCGAGGTGAAGGTGCAACCACATCAGGTAACACAGACACTTTAACCGGGTTTGTTCACACAGTGATTCCACGTTGTCTGGTGGAGTTTTCGAGCCATGATGGAGGCGGGAGGTAAGTTGATGGGATGAGGCTCTATCAAGTAAGACGCGCCTTTCAACAACAGTATCAAGGATGTTTTTTAAGCAGCCATCGCACTCATGAACGCCATCGCTGATGGTGTCAAGATCCCATGATAGGGAACGCGTTGCCATCAGCCATCTCAGTACGCTAGCGTTCCACATTGGGTCTGAAAATGTCATCAGTGATGTGCAGCGAACGCATCCTCAATATCTACGAAGAAGCCGATTCTATCCCGTTTCGCCTGCCTCCACATTTTTTCTCGTCTATCCCCATACATATTATTTGCGTCCTTCGTATCTTCAATCTTTCTTCTTACCAATACATCTTCCTCATCTTTCCGTTCATTCTTAAAATTGTGCAGGAGCACTCCCTTTGACCTCTTTATACATTTCGTCCTTCGACTTACATTTGTGTTAACTCCCGTACCTGTCCTTCTCTTTTCACTAGTACACTGTGTCTGTTGTACTCTCTCGCCCTCTCGCTCTCTCGCTCTCTCGCTACCTGAAAGTCGTGGGTGGCGTTCAAATGACCTTTTGATGCAACTCTTGATCGAATATTTATTTTCTATCTATGTACTTGCACACAAAGAAGAACGTTGGTGCCTTGCTATCGGTCATGGCAACCATGATTTGATTGATGCCTATAACTTGGAACATTTTATCCCTGCACGATGCTTTTCGGCCATTGTATACATAAGTGGACTTCTGGAGGTCTTTGGGGGCTTAGAGTGCTCGGTGCCGGTGGTCATGATGGCGTGATTAAAATCGTACGGCCAAGTAAAATCTGGCCGCAGACGGCGAATCAACAATGGGAGTTATGAAGATTTGGTGTCGATAGGCATACATTTTTTGCTGTTAAGAGGCAAGATATGATAGACGTTAAATCGACTCTGTCAGCTAGTTGATCATGGTATAAGGAAGGTCATGCGAGTGAAGAGCTGCGTTGCACGGTGTATACAGCGTGCGTTAATATTAGGGCAGGTAGATAACTGTCGTTGTTTGCTATTGTTCGGCGTATGTGGAAGGAGATTTGTATATGTATGAATGCACGCACGATTGCGATCACTTGGCATAGCTACGTGATATCAACATCATGTATGGCCCGTGAACCGTGCAGCGAATGCTGTATGGATAATAGATGAGAGAAGTCTGTTCCTTATGCTCTCGATACAAGAATCAAGAAAACAGAATTCAGATGATCATCTTCCGTACTAACACGCAAGCTTCCAAACATGTGAAGATATTGTCGGTATACCCGCCCGTGAAATGGGAAGGTATAATGGACGCTGTTGATCGACTGCCCGTAGATGTCACGAAACGCTAGTCTACGGTGCGCAATTGTAAAGAGTGAATGAAGTATGGAGGATGGATTGAAGAGAGTAGATTGTATAGAGCTATACCGCGAATCTCCTACG
>JALRMI010000399.1:0-25601 GCA_026120165.1 Leptosphaerulina australis
TAGGTGTAGCCAGCAGCTCTGTTTGCCCTTAAAAAAGTAATGTAGTCTCTACAGTGTCAGCACGCTTATATAGCGCTCGGTAGCACTTAAAATTCCAGAGTATTTAATTTAATTTATTACTGAATTATATCTTCTCCTCAAAGTCCTCGGAGAAAACCTTTAGTATCAAGGTTCTAGAAAATTGCTAGATCTACAACTTTTGTATAGAAAATTGTATAAAATTGTCAAGTTAGGTGAAAATCCGACAGTCTTGCCCTAGGAAGTCATGTGACATTCTGTGGAGATGAAAGATGGCAGTTGCCACTTGAGTCGAGATGACTGTTCCTTCTCTTCTGATTGGGTGACTTCCACCCTATGGTTGGAAGGAGCATACGGCGAGTAAACAGATCTCCTATAAAGCCTCTGGGCCAACTGTTCTTACAAAATAATGAAGTTTGTACTCTCAAATGCTTCCTCAATAACGAATTGTTCTAATTGAGTTTAAAATTGAAAAGTCGAAGTCTACAAAATAAGGGGATACGTAATCCTCTAATATTCTGATACAAGTTAGAAGGGAGCAAGCAGAACGGATTTCATATTGAAGTTTTCCCTATACCTACAATCATTGACGAGTGGTGTCTGTTTTGCTCGTTTTAGGTGTTAAACACCTTAGAGTCTAGTGTAACTTCATATCTAAGCAAGAAACTAAGGATCTCCGCTACCAAAAGTTACTTTGTTTAAAATTCTCTAACTTGTGTGAGAGTATTAGAGGATTACGTATCCCCTTATTCGATCTCCCCGAACAGGGGCAAGAATGGCAGCAAAGGCGGTCGAATGGAGATATTGGAAGTTGTCACGGTTGAGATGTCTACTTACGGTTGCTATGTCGCACAGCAGCACGACAACAGTCGTGCAACAACAACACAACCACTTCCTTAAATAGAGCTCTCTTCCGTAGTATGTAAAATCAAATCACAATCAACCCATCTGCTCACCTCGTTGCAACGACTGTTGTTGGTTCACCTATCACCTATGTGATACCCTTTGCCGTGTCAACAGAAGAGGATACAACTACAGTACCTGCCCTGAACAGGGACTGTAGGTAAGGCACACGAAAGGTTTTCTCATAGAGGTTTTCCTATAGGCAAGAGTCTGCGTGGCCACATAGGCACAAAACAGACGGTAAATAGAGCAAATAATAATAATAATAATAGTATCCATACTTTGGGATATGTATTGAAAAGAAGAGGAGGATGAGGGTTTGTTGATCCTGATATTAAGGGGTTCAGGTGGCGAGCCAATTTGCTGAGGTGTCAGGTAGTGAGAAGAGGTTCATGATGGCAGAAGCGTTTGTCGGAGACTTCATGGTTGGCCACACAACATGATGAGTGTCTAAGTTGAATTGAATTTTTCAGGGCGTGTTGACTGCGCTCTCTTCTATTACACCTCAAGAGACATATCTACCGGTCATGTTGGCAAGATGCGCTGCACGGCTGTGCAAAAATATGGAAGACGCTCAACACTACACAAGGCATGGGTGAGTAACCGCTAGTAAGGGAATTCTTTTGATCCTAGATAATGCGCACACTCGCTCAACTTGATTATTGATTCTATGTCGGACTACTACCATTACCATCACAACCTAGGCGTTCGGCCATGGCATCCTTTACATTACTCCGAATAGCTTTGTCCAACTTGGGACTGATGGTTATCAAGTTTCCGTTGAATGGATGTTTTACATTACATTTTCATTGTCTTTAGTGAGCTGGTAAGCTTGTCAGTTGAGTTGCAGGTATTGGATTAACGGCGTGACAGGAAGAAGCCACAGCACTCGGATGATTATTCGGCGTTGGAGTATCGAGCTCTTGGCATCCTTTCCAGGTACACTGCTTGCCCCAGTGGGTTTGCTCGGTTACAAATGGACAGAGAAGCAGTGAATCTACGATCCACAGTCGATATGATGTCTCTATCGTAATCTTCAAGTCACAAGCGCTTGAAATGGCGTGGCAAGCATATATAATGGGTGTGTGCTCGGACCACGCAAGTAATACAAGAGCCCTGATGCGGTTTTCGGCTAGTTGGATTGCGTTTTTGACCCCGCTCTTCCTGTCAAGAATACAAAAAATTACGAGATATGAGCAACTTAGCACCATGTTGGCGTTCGATTCGTTGATTCTGGCTGTTCCGGGTCCGATCGTATTTTGGTACGTCTATGCAAAGTCAAGGACTCGCGGGCGTTGAACATATTGGTCCTAAAACAAGAAATCCATAGATTTATTTGGGGTAGTGGCGGCAGGTGGTTTTGGGCGAGGTTTCGTGAATGCTTATAGCCTTCGGTAGAGATGCAATTGCATCCTCATGTTCTCCAGTTCAATTGGATACTCCAGTCGGTCGTCGAGCCTGAACCATCTGCTGTCATCTTCTTGTATCTTCTCCCACATCTGAACTTCTTCTTTCGCCTTCCCACCAGAAGTATCAGCCAATAGTGTATGGTCCAGCAACCATTGCATCGGGTAATTCTTATCGGCATCATTGAGATTGACTGTTGAGTAGCTCCCCGGACTATCGACTACAAGCAGCATAGCACCCGGCTTCAAGGCATCAGTCAGTCTCAATAGGAAGTGTTGAGTCAGGGATATAGAAGCCGAATATAGCTCATTAAGGGTGAACATGAGCGTGACTAAATCTGCGCCACAGAGGACTGTAGATAAAATCTTGGGCTCCACTGTTAGAACATCATGTTGATGGAAGGTCGTGTTAAAGGCTGAGATATCCACAAGCGGCTTATTTGCAGCCTTGATAGCAGCGGATGCGTACTTCGAGAGTGGAGGTGGCGTAGTGATATGTTGGGAAAGCTGGCCAACAACTTTGGTCCAATCAGCGCTATCGATGGCAACAACCTCCATGTTCCTTGGCTGAGGATATCCTCGCTCTTTGTGTTCGTCTAACAGCAATCTGTGCAGCCCACCTAGAGTACCGATCTCAGCTCCAGCACCACCACCAAGACAAACAACCTTCCAGCTCTTCACTTTGTCATCTTCAATTCCACCGGCATCCTCTTCTGTAACCCGCAAAAGGTTTAGTGATTCCCTCATTCTCCATAGTACACCTAAATACCCCAACGCACGGCTTGGACTCCATCGCGCAGCATATGCCTCAAGGTAATCCTCTCGCCCAAAAGCGTCCTTGAAGTTACGATCGAACAGATGACCCTTGACTTCCTGGAGTAAAGGTTGAATATCACTTTCCAATCTTTCCCGGAATGAGTTCTTGAAAATATTAAGGATGAGCTGCTGTGTCTCCGGTGGAATACGAGTTTCCAAGCTCTTCTCCTCTACGACTTTGGGCTGTTGCTCTTTTGCTGTCTTGGACTTTGCAGGCTTATTTTTGGCGTTTTTGACGCCTGTTACTCGGGATTTCTGAGGTGCTGGCATTGTTAAGGCAGCCTGGAAGTTTGATGCGGAGAACAGAAAGTGGTGAAGATTCGATGGTGAAGGTTTAAGCGAGGTATTGTGATTGGCTACCTGGCAAGTGTGGGGTACGCCTACTATAGAGCCGGTCCGTCTACAATGCGACCGACATAGGAAGAATTGATTTAATCACATCCAACTTCATCTTTTCATCAAACAACTGCCACATTCTTTTCTATTTGTCTGTCATCTTGCCAAAAGAAGCCCATCATCATGCGCCTTCCGTACATTCCCAACCCACCAGAGTTCACTAAAGAAGAGGAAAAAGCCGTGCTTGAACGTATCAAACACCGTCGAGGCGAGAAAGGCTTGATTGCACTGGACCAGACTTTACTTCACTCTCCTCCTGTTGCAGATGGATGGTGGGTCTATCTCTTCAACCTTTGCTTATCGAACAATTGATATCTTTTTCAATAATTCAAGACACGGATTAGTGATGATCATTAACCTTAGAACAGCTTACCACTTTTGCTACAACGGCCACACATTTGAAGAGGATATCTCTGACGTACTTTCAGGAACTCTTTTCTCGGCGCAATTCGAACGCAAACCTCTCTCTCAACGTCAATCCGCGAGACAGCAATTGCCCGCGTCGCCGTACTAAACAAAGCCTGGTACGAGTGGGAATCTCACAGTCCCATCTTACGCGCTGCTGAAGGTAAAACGCTACCCCTGGAACATCTGTATCTATCAAAAATATGTGGCTCGTTACCTCCGGACTAAGATATTCATTAACTTAGCATTCACGCTCTTAACGAGAACACTGGGCTTACACTTTGTAGGCATATCATCGGAACATGTCAACGCAGTCCTCAACTCAGCGCCACGGACAGTTGGGAAAGATATTCAGGATGAGAAGCATGCTGCAGTGCTCTCTTACACAGACGCCATGACACTGGATGTCAGTGTGCCAGACGACGTATTTGTTAGGCTGAAAGAACATTTCAGCGAGCAAGAAATCGTAGAGATCACAGCCACAGTCGCAGCATACAACTGCGTGAGCCGCTTCTTAGTAGCCTTGGATGTAGGTGAGACAAACAGACAGAAAGGGCCCGAAAAAGAGTGGGATCTATAGCCCCAGCCAGACATCAAGGTTCTATATCTTACATATATTGCATACATTGATACATCGTGTCTCTACTATAGAATCTACTTCTTTGCCTCAAGTTTTCCCTGTCTCTCCATAGCCTGCTTGTGTTTTATGAGCCGCATCTTCTTCATCACCCTCAGTTCTCTCGCCTCATCGTATCCCGCACCTTGGCCGGCTAGTCACGCCTCCCGCTGCACCCTCCTGCGCTGCTTGAGCATGTGTGTGAAGAGTATGTACGAGCCGGGAACATATATGGCTAGGATGGCAAATAATGCATATGGGATCCTTTCATCGACCAATTTCGCAGCCGGAATGGCTTGGTACACGAGCCAGCACTCAGAAGTAATACCCAGTGGGTATAGGATCATGAACGTGTTGTAGCGTAGGAAAGAGATTATTGAGGGTACACCCAACCCGGAGAGTGTGAAAACGAAATAGCTGTAGCGCACGACTTCGGTGAAGGACCAGGCAAGGAGCATGGTGCTATATGCAGGGCTGTGTGAAGTGGTGGTAGGAAAGTTGTAAGCAATACCCCAGACGAGCAAGAAACGGCTCGCGACTTGCATAAAGGTTGTGAGGAGGGGTGCTCGCACGATCCCTGAATACGACGTTAGTATCTATTATATTTAATAGCTTCTACACCAGATGACTCTCTTATGGTTGTGAGTCAGCAGAAGTGGGTAGCGTACCAACAAGACTATGCAGGACCTCCAATCCTGCCAAACTCTGGACCAGTCTTGTATATTCTTCTAATACTTCAAATACCTTCCCACTGGCTAGCCCAGCAGCCACGCTCTGCAAATCACTACGGCCGAAGAAGGTACCAGCCTTACGTGCAGTTTGTATTTCATGGGCGCCGATTGTGACAGATTTATAAAGCACACCGGCCCAAAGCGCAGCAGAGAGTGCATTATACGCGAGCAGGTATGCGTTTTTAACAGGTGAAGACTGGTGCGATTTGGAGGTACGCTGGTCTCTCAGGGACGCTGGAGAGGAGGGTTTTGGCGGCATTGTGGTGGCTGATGATACTATTAAATCGGAATGAGGATGTAACCGGCTGTGCATGAATCGTTGTGAAGACTTCTGCTTGAAGTTTGGGGACGGATTTGTTGACGGCCGAGGCTGTACATAAGCAGGGGTGGGAAGGTTTAAGCGAGGAATAGACGATATCGCCGTTATCCCCGGCATGAAGCAACAAATGCGATGGGACATGCTTTAGACACCAATTCTGTGGATGATAAAAGACACTTAAGTTTAACAGAGTGGCAAGCACATACCAGAAAGTCAGATATGGTCGCCTAAATCAGACGCCGGTATATACACATAAATATCTATGAGATCATGGCATTATTCGTCAAGCGATGCTCGCTGCGGATACGATCATCCGAAACCAACGCATGATAAACGGTCAGGAAACATCAAAGCCTATAGAATGCTACGACAGCTATGTCAAGCCAGAAACATAACTGACTAAACACCTTGCTATGCAAAATGCAACAAAACCAGACGCCGGATGGTATAGTAGATATAGGAAAGTCATTAGTGAGAGGAAAGACGTTCTGGGAAAGCAGAAATCTCCAGTGATAAAATGAGAGTGGCAGCTTCGTCTGTGTTCTGCCAGGTTAAGATGAACGACCAAAAACCCACAATCTACGATATGTAGACCTGGAACATGGCCTTCGAACTCGAGACCTTCTTACCGCATCCATCAACAACGCATTCTTTGAACGGCCTAGTCCTCGGCGCAGGTTGCTTCTCTTTGCCCTTTGCGCTGCGTTTGACTGATCGATTCGTTGTGCATTCACCGCAGTAGATCTAGAAGCTGTATTAGCAAAGTGGACATCAACACATCCGATACATCAGAAACTCACATGGCCGCACTGTTTCGCAATCCACACCTGTTTCTTTACATCGTCATCTCCCTTACACAGCTCACTATCGCAGTTGGGGCAGACCAAAACATCGTCCTCTTCGGGACATCTAGTAAAACCCTCTGGAGCTGGTGGAAGCGCTTCATATGTCGGTGGTGGTGGCTCCGCTTGGTTTGCACCATAACCCAAATCAAAGCCAACTAGTCCAAAGTTCAAGTTTGGCGCCACAAAGATTCCGCCGCTTCCTCCTGCAATACCCATTCGAATGTGGTTACCACGAAGTCGAGGAGGAGGGACTGGCCCACTGCGACGCATATTTTCTGATGCACGTTGGATATGGGCGTTGGCACGGTCGATCTCATCTCGTAAATGTGTAAATCTATAACGGTCGTGGCGATGTTCTCCAAGCACTGCTATCACGCGATCTAGCTCTGCGTGACGGGCCGCAGTCTGTCGCGCCCTCCTTTCTTGCTCTGAAAGTGGCTGTTCGCGTACAAACTGGACATCATCTCCGTCTGAATCGTTTCGTTGGGACGTCAGCGGTGTACGATTTACTGGCTCAAGCCGGCGCGCTGATACAAATTGGATATCTGGTGATGACGGCTCGAGAACGACTGGCTCGTCATCTACTGTCCATGCTTCTTCACCATTATCCAAATTGATAATTCCAGCCATACCTCGTGGCAGCCTGAGAGTTTCGTGGTTTGGTGGACGCCTTGTGCCTGGCTGCTGTGATGGTATTCGACGTCCGTTATGTGCTGGCCGGTCGTTTTCAGGTTGCCAATACATGGGTGTATCGTCCTCCGTTAGGTCGACCACTTCTTCATTATCATGCTGATCCAATTGCAACCGCTCATTGTGCGCCATAATTTCTTCTCCATCTTCGTCTACTACGATTGGCTCATCATCATCGCCATCGCTAACCTCAACGAGATGCTGGTCCTCAGCCCTACCTTGCCCCTCAGCTCTGCTCTGCCAACCCACAGGTCTTCTCATGTCAAATCCGTCGCCCTCAAATCGTAGTGCTTGCGCAGAAGCCATATCTTCTGTAGATGGTTCAGGAAGCGGAAGGTGTCGCCCTCCAACGTTGGAATGTGTAGTGTCAGCTGAGGTCGGTCGGTCGATAGGTTGCACTGTTGATTCTCGGGAGACAGAACGTCGCGCTCGCATAGCAGCGTCAGGAGTTCTCGCTCGATGCCCGGAAGCGGCGTAATAATTTGGCTGTGAAGACGACTCGTGGTGGCTTGTGTGTGAGGGTTCGTGATGTCGTGGTAGCGAGTGTTCGCGGGGAACACCGAGGCGGGTGAAGGGAGTGAGATTCTCGAAACTCCAGGCTGGCCCTGCGTTACCCTCCATTTGATTATGCGAGCGCTGTGAGTCTTTGTTAGCCCGAATTTGTTGCTTGTATTGCCGCCCGCTCCACTTTGCTACACACCTTCTGTCTGTGCGTATATCCAAAGGGCAGTTGGCTGTCCATGGCCTATGACGCAACTGACCGACAAAGTCGAGTGATATTATTACGATGAGTTAGGAGGGACGTTGTTGTAGGTGCCAAGTATGGAGAGCGTCCGGCGGGCGAAGTGAAGTGGGCGTACAACGAGCGTGATTGACGTCTGAGAGGTTACGGTGATTCCGCTCGGCAAACGCCACTTCACCTTGGAAGACAATCAACACCACGCATAACTCTTGGAAAGCACTGCCTAGATCACTTCCATTTCTTACTAATTTTCCTCTATATCTCTTTACATGTCTGGCTGAACAAGAACGAGCGATGTTGGTCAGTTGTTCATGGGAAGGTGACAACGCAGGCGAGCATTGTCACGAACGTCTTACCCATCTCTGCTAAGAAAGGCCAACCCATAATTCATTTCTCTGGCGTCCCTGACGCTTCATGTAAAATACTATCTGAGACCATGTGCCAAACTTACAAGCGACATTCTCACTTGTGGGCAACACGCCGCCCGAGACCGATCTTGCACCATTTCCTTTCGACTATCTCACAACCCACCACGCTTGGTCCACGATAGACCCTCTTCTGCCGAGTGACCGATATTGTCTTGTCTTCTAGCTCAATATTGCAAGTCTAGGTATCCTCATGCTGAGCTCAAGGTGCTCAACCCACCCTCTGATGTCAGTGCGACTAAACTTCTAGCATTCGCACCCCATGCAATATCCTTCGCCGAAATGGCCTTGTGTACCAGCTCTGACCAGCTCTTTGACGATTTAGTGTACTGCTGCACTGAGATACTGCCTGAGCCAGCGACTGCGAGGAACTGGCCAGTGTAATCCCACTTGACATTCTCAACGGGGCTACCAGCATCAAGAACCTTGATGACGGCCTGCTTTCTGATGTCCCAGATAGACACGCTGCTTGACCCTTTCTGAGCGACGGCAAACCATGTGCCATTCTCCGAGAATGAAATGGCAGTGACATGCGCACCTGCATCGAGCTCAGCTGCCGGGGCGCCAGTCTTAACATCGTAGACGCGAATCTTGCCGTCCGAGCTTCCAACAAAGAAGAGAAGACCATCGACATGGAAGGAGCAGCTGGTGATATCGGCTTCGGTATAGATCTGCGAAACGGTCTTGAATGTTGATAGGTCATAATATGCGATACGCTTGTCCGCACCTCCAGAAGCCAAGATAGATCCGCTGGGGTGGAGAGAAAGAGAAGTTGCTGCACCAGCGTGCGAACCAAGTTGCGCAATCTCCTTACCATCTTCAAAGATCTTGATGATGCCAGCGGCGGCTGCAACGATGGCGCGCGATCCCCACCATGTGGTAGCGGTTACTGGGCTGCCCACCTTGAGCACCTGCACCACCTTCTGCTGTGATATTGAGTAGACACCTGCAACTTCATCTGATCCACCAAACAGTGCAAGGTCGCCTGACTCATCGATAGAGATGGCACTGCTTCCGGGGTACAGCGGCTCACTGGAGACTGTAACATCGAACGTTGAGATGTCTCCTCCTGCGGCCCAGCCCTCGGGCACAGGTCGCTTTCGACGCGTCGCAAAGAGTCTGCAAAGATTTCAGTGGCTAATTCCTTGTACAGTTCGTGGGCACTTACTGTTGTTGTGTCGCATCAACCTTGGCTACAAGCTCCTCAGGTAGCGCCTGACCATCTACTTGCATTGCATCACCATTACTGCCGCCTCCACTAACAGTAACATTCGAGAGTGCCTCTCGTGCCTCATCTCTCTCACGTGTCAACCGCGCAACCACCCGAGTCGCAGCATCATTCTGGTAAAGCGCTGTGCTGAGCTCCTGTCGTGTCTGTGCCAGCTGCTGCTTGAGTGTATATGTCTCTAGGACAATGGCATCCCACTCGTTCTGAAAGGCGCTTAAGAGCGCAGGTATCGAAGTGAGGTTCGGGGGGCGGGGCACAACGACTTGTGGTGACTTCAGTTCGATGAGGTCGTCGACTGCGAGGTCTTCGCCTGTAACAGGGTCGGTGTGGTGTTCGGCGATGTGAGCCTCGATCAGGCGTTTCTCGAAAACATTGCCACTTTTGCGCGACGCAACGGCTTCTCGTGGAGCTTCTCCAGATATGGCGCAAAGCATTGTGGTGGGCGGGGGTGTATTGTCGCGACTATCGATGTTTTGAACCTTGAAGTTGTCTTGAATTCTTAGCAGAAATGCGCTAGGGTACGGATTGGGTAAGGCGTTCTTTTAACACTCAGGTGAGGTCACTTCTTGGCTTAGCGATACTACAGTTAATCGCATATGATGTTAGAGCTTTCTTGAAGGAAGAAATGAAAAATGGCTATTGGTAGTAGTAGATCTACGCTTAATGGCATCCAATGCGACGCCACTTATGATGAACCAATACAGATTTCTTGACTCGAGTACGTGCCAACATTAAAGCTGATCAATCCACGATCACGAGTCTTGTGAAGTTCAAGTGTCCCTCCGAGGAATTTACAACAGCCTGGGATAACTTCGTTAGTACATAGCAGAGCAAATTGCTGGATACGGTAGGTGATATCAATATTAAATCAAGGGCTCTTACATATGCAATTGTAGGAGATTTAGTCTAAAGATTCCGCGCGAATTTAGTCTCCAACTTCATTCTAATCAAAGAACTTCTTACAGGCCATTGTGACTTGCTCTCTGCTGTTGGTGCTTCTTGGAAACGACGTTGTTCAACCTTGGTAAGCGAGTGTATCCCGGGCCGGTGGTCAACCAATCAGATGGATTCACGGGCCGAAATGCACCCAATTGGCAACTGCGGTTAACGCCTGCTGCGCATCTGGCCTGTAAGTCGAACCTGCATTTCTCCACCATTTCTTCAGTTCCTTACGAGCCGTGTCTCTTGCACAGAGCTCAACTCCAAAGGGATGCATGTCCGGCCATTCAAGCACTCAACCTTGCACATTTTCGTATGCTGACCCCGCCGTGTTACCTTTTTCGACCACGTGCTGCAGTAATACCAAGACATGTACATCCACCTTAATGACGACCGGATTTGCGGGGAGCAAGGCTTGGTACATTAGGAAGATCTTCTAACGCCTTGGTATGGAGGATCAACTGTGCCTCTGACCGGCAGATTATGTCGGTCCGCGTCATCCTATAGACCAGGACTCCGCAGTATAAAGCATACGTCCTCCCCAAGATAAATTCTATACACCTTTGAGCTGCTCTCGAGCAATCTTAACATGGTTGCCAAAGGTCTCATTCTTTTTGGGTCGGCATTGCCCGCTTTGGCCGCTTCGCTGGCTGAAAGGCAGAGCCCTTCCCTTCAAAGCTGCCCTGGTTACACAGCCAGTAATGTACAGAACGATGGCGGCAGAATCACTGCGGACCTTGCTCTTGCTGGTACAGCATGCAATGTCTACGGTGATGATTTGACTGACTTGAAGCTTGAGGTTGAATATCAGACTGGTATATTTACCACGAACACTATGTAACAGCTCTGCTAATTATTGTCATAGAAAACCGACTTCACGTAAAAATATACGATGCCTCTGAACAAGTCTTTCAGATCCAGGAAACTGTCTGGCCCAGGCCCCAGAGTGGCGATGGATCCGACCCTGCCAACTCAGCTTTGGTGTTCTCACACACAGAGAGCCCATTTTCTTTTACTATCACTCGCAGAGCTACCAATGAAACCCTATTCGATACTTCAGCAGCGAACTTGGTGTTTGAGACGCAATACCTCCGCCTCAGGACGAGTCTACCCGAATCTCCCCATCTCTATGGACTGGGCGAGTCAACTGATGCTTTCCACCTGAACACTACCAACTACACCCGAACCGTGAGTCAGCAACCCGACAAGGGCAGATACAGTATAGAACTAATATGAGCAGTTATGGAATCGTGATGCTTACGGTACTCCTCCAGGGACGAACCTTTACGGATCTCACCCGATATATTTCGACCACCGCGGTGAGAATGGTACTCACGGCGTCTTCCTTGCCAGCTCTCAAGGTATGGATATCAAGATAGATGACTCTGATGGTCAATTTCTTGAATACAATGCTCTTGGCGGTGTTGTGGATTTGTATTTCTTGGCTGGTCCTACGCCCAAAGATGTTGCCATTCAATACTCTGCTCTTTCCGGAGCTGCCGCAATGATGCCTTATTGGGTAGGGCCTTTCAAACTACCTACATGTGATGCATGTCACTGATATATTCCAGGGCTTTGGCTTTCACCAGTGCAAATATGGTTATCGTGATGTGTGGGAAGTTGCGGAAGTTGTGGCCAATTACACACAAACGAACATCCCACTGGAAGTAAGTTGAATATAGTCACTCATAGAGCACATACTGACGGTATCAGGTTATGTGGACCGATATTGATTACATGGAGCTTCGCCGACTATTTACACTGGATCCTGAACGCTACCCACTGGAGTTGGTGCGTGGTCTTGTTGACTATCTCCACGCACACCAGCAACACTACATTGTAATGGTAAATTCTGCCATCTGGGCCGGCAACAATGATGTCTACAACGAAGGTGTTGAACAAAACGTGTGGCAGATCCGAGAGAACGGGTCTATCTACCAAGGCGCTGTCTGGCCTGGCCCGACTGTCTTCCCTGATTGGTTCCACCCCAATACCCAAGATTACTGGAACAGCCAGTTCAAGAAGTTTTTTGATCCCGCCACGGGTGTTGATATTGACGGACTTTGGAACGATATGAATGAGCCCGCTAATTTTTGCCCGTATCCTTGCTCAGACCCTGTAGCCTATTCAGAAGAGTCGAAGAACCCTCCAGAGCCTCCACCGGTTCGCCCCGGTGGACCTGGGCGTGAAATCGCTGGCTTTCCTGCTGAATTCCAGCCAGGTTCTGGCACTAATGTCACCACAAGTTCGCTCCAATCACGCCAATTCAACTCCCAGTCATCGATGGCTGTGTACCACCCCTTGCTTGCCCGTCAGTCTAACCAGACATCGTCGCGCCTTGGATTGCCAGATCGTGATCTTATCGACCCTCCATATCAGATCGACAACTCTGCCGGATCCATCAGCAACAAAACAATGGACACTGACATTCGCAATTATGATGGATCTTATCACTACGATACTCACAACTTCTGGGGTTCACTTATGTCTATCGCCTCAAGGGAGTCCATGCTTCAGCGACGACCTGGCCGTCGTCCTTTCCTCATCACTCGCTCTACAGTATGTTGATCACTTTACATTTGTACTAAGGTTCTCTGTTAACTCATCGCCCAGTTTGTCGGTCTTGGCAAGTACGTAGGCAAATGGCTTGGTGACAACGTTAGCACTTGGGAGCAATATCGCTTCAGCATCGCCGGTATCCTCAACTTTGCTTCCATTTTTCAGATTCCCATGGTTGGTCCTGATATCTGCGGTTTCGCGGGCAATACTACCGAGACCCTCTGCGCGCGCTGGGCCACTCTCGGAGCATTTTACCCCTTCATGCGCAACCATGCAGGTGATACCTCCATCTCTCAAGAATTCTACCGCTGGCCCTTGACCCGTGCCGCAGCTAGCAATGCCATCGCCGTCCGCTATCGCCTTCTCGACTACATCTACACGGCTCTCCACCGCCAGACTAAAACTGGTCTTCCACTCTTGAATCCGTTATTCTTCCACTATCCTGAAGATTCAAACACATTTGCCATCGAGTACCAGTTTTTTTACGGTGATGATATCCTCGTTTCGCCTGTGCTTGAGGAGAACAGCACTTCCGTCAGCATATATCTTCCCAACGGGACGTTCTATGACTGGTGGACGCTCAAGCAAATCCAGGGCACTGGATCGTTCATAAACCTCACAGATGTAGGCTTCGATTCTATCCCTCTGCACATCCGCGGCGGTGCTATTCTACCCCTTCGTGCCGAGAGCGCAAACACCACCACGGAGCTGCGCAAGCAAGATTTCGTGATCTGGATCGCACCGAACAGCACAAACCAGGCCTCTGGAATGCTGTATCTCGATGACGGAGATAGTCTCGAGCAGGACGGCATAAGCGAAATTGTGTTTACGTATGATAATGGCAAGTTTAGTATGACAGGCGATTTCGGATATGAGACCGATCTTCAGGTCAAGAACATCACCCTTCTAGGTGCAGAGGGACAGCAGACGCTGCAGGGCCCTGTGCCGTTGACAGGCGAATACAGCATCACGTTCAACAACACTAGTTCTGGGGGTAACTATACCGGTGGTGGTAACCCGCCACAGTTTGAATCGAAGGCAACGAGAAACAGCTTGGGATTACTCTTGGGTGCTGTTGCAGCAGCTGCGTGGTGTTCTCTGTAGATAAGTCGATTTGAAGGCAGTTCAAGAAGTAGTAGTAGTACAGTAGTCAAAGTTTGCGGCTAATGTTGAAGTTGCAAGAAGTGGGCCGGATATTTTAGTCAAAGCCTCGATGGCATGTTGTGCATCCCTCGGCCGCTCTTTTACTACGACTGAACGCACCTATATTTTCGGAATTTTACTATCTTGACAATTATCACCAGTGTTTTTTGTTGTAATTATATTCAAATGAATTGTCTATACTTTCATAAACCAATCATAAAGTGCCCTCTTGGCTTAGTGGTAAAGCGTATCACTAGTACAACCAGCAGTTCACTTGAGCTGATCTGGTCGGCAAATGATAAGATCGCTAGTTCGATTCTGGCAGAGGGCATTCGACTGTTCCCTAGTCTGAACAGTTGTTGACCAACCTTTCGGCGTTGTGGCGGAGTGGTTATCGCGCAAGACTAGAAATCTTGTTCCTTCGGGAGCGTAGGTTCGAATCCTGCCAACGTCGATTTTTTTTAAATTGTTAAGAAGCATATTTTCAGTCCAGGATAATGGAAGGAAGGCTCCTGCGTTGAGCACGGGCGCGACTCGGCAAACGTGTTGAAGTCTCTGCAAGAGATTTCAACTTACTGACTTGTATGCTTTTGATAGTCAACCAATCAATACAATGTAACCACTTCGCACCTTGTTCCTCCGCTAACCTGGTGCTCCAATGGCAGTCATACTATCAAAGGAGTACTCGTTCTAATACAATTTTTATTTTGTTTTTCTTTAAAAAAGACTCCTTATTCCTTGCCACCAAAGAAAGTACACCTGTGGGGTGTGTGGGTATTCAATTGAAGTGATGAATTGGATACATCTCCCATATCTCCTATATCATTCTTCTACCCGCTGTAATCAGGATGTGTAGTTTCTATTAAGACAGCACACCCATGTTGGTTTCGCTGATACGGCACAATCTGGCACCTTCACTTTGTGGCCAGATTGGGTATCGCGCGGATTGAGCAAACGGTATCCCACAGTGTGTAAACATACTATCATCTCCAACACAGAGAGGGAGAACCCGAATATCTGAATCTACAATTGACAAATTAGTACAGGACTTCGACGTCGCTGCTAGCCCTTGCCATGTAGGATATTCTTGGTACAATACACTCGTTCACACTCCCGTCTTAACCTATGTCCTTACGCCAACGTGGACTAGCGTTTCCCACGGGTAGTCGAACAGCAGTGTCCTTGTTTTACAACCGGATATACCGACAGAACTTCTCATAGTCAGAAGTGGTTGTAGAGTCTACTAGTTGAGTCGATTTCTACAAGATCACGGAGGGCCTTCCTTTGTCTTGCGCTTAGAAAGTCTCGCATTTGCGGAGTCAGTAGACTTGACCTACCCCTACTGGTCTGGACTGCAGTCACATTTCTCAACAATTCTATTAGTTAATCTCCCGATGTAAGTAGAGGTTGGCATGTATAAGCCCTTTTGCAGATTTCGCGGTCGTCTATGTAATCCTAGTGTTAAGAAAATTATAGAGAGAGTTAACCACATTGTTGCCATAATTTGAACCGAGGAACCTCAAAGGTTTGATATGTTGGCGGTCGACGTAGCAGGCCTAAAGGTGGAAAGATAGCGACATTGAGTTTACACCAGTCGAGTAAGTGTAGAAGGTGGAGGACTACCTTGAAAGATGTTGGACAAATCGAGCCATTCTCTCAACCAAATATTTTATATAGTTGTGAAAAAGAATGGGCTGTTCTACGTTGGGTATGTTCATATCTGGAATACCCCGAAAACAACCTGTGTATCCTTGATACCAACATCTCTATCTGTTACTGAGAGTTTGTGCTCAGAACAATGAATGACCTTCAAATATATCATATGGCTATGCATGATGCTATGCCACAGCACCCAGTCCTATCAAGTACCTGTTAGAAGGCCTGGTTGAGGCAATCAGTAGCAGGCACAAACAAACCAACTATACAGTCTCATCCCCAATGTTCGATTGCACGTCTAAATTATTTCTTCGTATCTGAGTCTGGGTCTATTCCTCAACCATTTATTGGGCCAACTTTCAAAACCGGTAGGACGCCCTTAACGTCTGCGCCCGTGTTTCGCGATAAGACTTCTCGACTCTCCGCAAAGCCAGATGTGTGGACCTGCTTCTCCATCTTCGAGTCCATGCTGATTGATGGCATGCTCGATCTGGCGTGCTCGCGCACGATTTGAGCTGAGTGTAGTAATACCTTCTGCCCAACCGTAGAAAAAGATTGAAGCATTCAGGCGGCTCATCTCGACCTGAAGTTTGCGCGCTGCTGCGGGAAGTTTTGAAACAATTGCATCAATGTTACTCGATATAATTCGAATAGGGAGTTTCAGGCCTGCAGGGACTGGGTGGTCGGACATGGACGCCCACTCGGCCACCAAATCTTCACATGATCGTCCTTTGCAGCCGCCTTGCGCAACGAGCAGCTGAGCCCTTCGCTTCTCTTCGTCAGTGGCGAGTGTATCAACGATCAGATTCATCTGGTCTGCCGCTTCCTGCGTACAAACCATCGAGTGTGCACCGATTGCAGGATATAGGTGTGTTGGTAGCAAATTTTCGCCTGCCTCATCTTTAATCTGTGCTTGGACTTCGCCAGGGTACCAGTCTAAAATCGGACAAGGTTTGTGTGAGATATCCGAGATAAGAGCAAGCAATATGGTGCAGTCTATGTTTAATGTCTCTGAGAGTGCTCTCGTTCGGTCGATCAGCAGATTCGAAAGAACAGCATCGAGAGGTTGTGTTGGAGGGATGTCCTCAGAACACTGTACAATGGCTCCTGTAGCTTGAATTTTCGCAATGATAGCATCTACCTCTTTCATTTTGCCAGCCACAATGCGTGTGAGCACAATGCATACTCTTGGCGGCCGCCCTCGAAACGGATTGGCTCGTGCGGCTCGTGCAAGCTCGCGTGCGTTTCTGACGATATCGACCTGATCGTCATCATCATCGTCATCCGAACCTCCTAGTCGTACATCTTGCATATCGTCATCTGAGTCTGAGTCATTGACCCAGCCTAGCTTCGCAAGGTCGAATAAGATACGCTTCTCGGATACGGTCGATACGCGAATCCATTCCCTGCCTTCGTCCGCCACGATGTCAACCAGGGCAGCGGTTTTACCCTTCCCAAGACCTCCTTTCCCGAGACTGAGGCCCTTGAGCGTGCGTTTGCCAGCCGGCGCCTTATGTCGGTCCCAGAAGTAGTATTTGCGAAAGGCTTGCAATCCACGCGATCGTTTGGCGGCGCCCCACAAAGCCTCGTAGTAGGTAAGATTTGAGGAGACAATGTAGTGTTGAACTTTCTCCTCGGTCATGGATGAGTTCAATATTTTCCTAAGGAAAGCGAGTTCGTTCTTGAAATCATTGCGCAGGTTACGGTACTCGACCGGGTACTGAACCCTTGTGGCCTTTTGACGCTCATCCACTGCTTTGACGTAGGTTTCCACTTCCTCATGTAGCGTTTCGCATCGATTGATAAGATCTTGGACAGTAGCGTCGAGATCTCTGCCGTTGTTGCTGCATGAACTGAAGTTGCTGATGCTAGATACATCTGCGTCCAGATCTAGGTTACCAAGTCTTGTCGATATCAAATCGCTCATGATGAAAGAGAGTGATCAGTTATTATCCAAGAGCAACATAAGGGGTCGCCGAGCGTTCAAGGAAGTTGGTATTGCAAGGATGGAAAAAGTGTCAACTTGCAAAAGCCATTGATTTAAACGAGTCATACTCAGCCAGAAGGTTCGAGACACTCTTCTACTCACGGTTCGCTGGTGCCTGCTGCCATCCACTGTGCAGCCCTTAGTGTAGATTAATATCGAATGTACGAAAGAGCTCGGCGGTAATTACTCTCCGTGTGGCAGCGCATGTACCGCAGAACTCAGGCTTAAACATACACTTTGACGGGCCGACATTCATCCCGGCGAACCTTGGCGGCCAACCCCGCCAAAAGTTGCCGCGAATTACCCACCACATCTCGCTGCGCCGAACCCCAGAACACCCCACACTAAGCAATGCCGTACTTCAAGACCAGTACCGAATGGTACGAGCAGTCGTCGTTGTTATTGAAGGCTAGGCCGACAAGTGTATGTCTACAATAGCAATTGACGCCTCCCATGAGATCTGATTTTCGAACAGGCACGTATTACATCGAAGTACACTGTCCGGAAACCTTCAGCTTCAAAGATCAGGAAGCGCGAAAAGTACGCTGCAAAACAAGCAGCAAGACCTGCGGATACACCACATGCATCGTCGCCATCGCCGCAATCGCAAAACCCTGAGGAGGTAACAGCAACCTTTGTTCTAAAAACGTATGACCCTGTGTCAGGCACATGCTTGCAGTATGAGACCACAAAGGCTGCAGAAGTAGGGAGATTGGTCAGTAGCTTGGGAAGGCTAGGGCGCGAGATGGCGGCATTGCCCGAAGCAATTGAGGATCTGAGTGCGCCGCAAAATGCTGGTATTGCGACACCCAAGGTCGAAGAGCAAGGGGATGTCAGAATGGGTGGAATCCCAGTGCCAGTGGCTTCAGGGACAGGTGGTGGAAAGAAGAAGAAGAAAGGAAAGAAATGAGCGCGGCCAGCGAATACCGGAGAACTACTACCGTAGCAAGAGGCTGCGACTGAAATGAGGATATGCGAAGACCACATTTCTTAAATGAGTCTCAGGTCAAATCCAAACAAGAGGAGAAGGACATGGAAGAGCCTCGACAAAGGAACTGTACCCGATTTGCAGACCCTTGTCGAAGCAGCGCAAGTGGAAGATACCCCAGGTCGCTTAATTCATCAATACACAGCATGTCAGCCAGAGGTTCCATTGCTATACATATGACATTGTAGTATTGTGTCGAGTGCTCCCGATGTTCTAAAAATCCGAGAAAAACGAATTGCTTCACACTATGCTTTTCTGGTCTCCTAATCCCCTAATTCGCTTTTGTAAATGCGGGTATATACCAATGTCAACGCCCTTCCACCCTTCACTTGATTGATTCCAATCCTTCTTTTGTTTCTTCTTCCACTTGATGCTGTTAAAGGCTACTGCTGTCCAGTCATTCTTCGGGGTATTGATATTGGCGCCATTGACGCAATACAAGAAGCTCTTGGTTTGTGACACCTCCTTGTACTATATATCTGTACTAGTGAGGGCTGTTAAGCATGGGCGCATTTTGCAATTTAGATGGGATATTGGAGATCCACAGGGTGTTGAAGTAAGATTGTAGTCATGTGATATCTCCGAGGAGAACGAGACTGTAGTATATTCCCGGGACCTGGGAGTGAACAGAGATGAGCTGTCCCTAGAAGTGCACATATGAGAAGTGTCATCAATTGTGTGTGCTGTCTATCCAGATGCAGGGGTATATATATGTGCTGATAAGACTAGATCATGTGACTCTAGAGCGACATGAGCAAAAGGCAGATATATGGTATATATGCGAGGCGTAGTATGGAATTGAAGAGTAAACAAACTCGTAGCGAGCGCGAAATCAAGTATGTAACCGCCAGAGAAGCAGTGGCTTCGCAGGTAAATGGTAGTTCTGAGTAAAAAAAACTTGATGAGGCTGTACGGTACACCAGTGTTCAATGCTTGGTGAAGAACGAATTTTAGGCGAACAGAAAGTCCCTCAAGCATTAGTCGCAAGGTAGGTTATGTCCTAACATACGATATGGTCTACAGTCTCTGTAGAGTGTTCATAACACTATATTCAATTTCATTCTTACGTCCTACTACGATTATTCATGGTATCTCTGTGCAAAGATCCTCGTCAAATTTTCACGACTTACAATCGGTTCTCCGCCACTATATCACATGAGCAAGGTCATAGAGAATGATGACAATCATTCAATCCATCATTCTCACGTTTGGTACTATGCAGTATACTCCTGACACATAGCCAACCACGGCGATCAGGAGATTGTCGCGGGTTTGGAGACTAAGAACCGTAAATGGATCAATCTTTCGCTATAGCATTCCAGTAAACATTGGGTCATGTCCACAAACCTTCTCAAGAACACTCAGATTAAACACTAGGATAGTGTATCGCGAATCACATGTTTCGGATGTCATGTTCTAAATTAGTGCGAGACTGATATCTGTGTGATTGAGGACTCAACCACCCAATGACACTAAATTGAGTTGGCGCCGGAATTAAAGCCATGCATGCTTGCATGTGAGCAATTTTTTTGGTTCCAATCACACCAGTTCAATGAAAGCTCACTGCACTTAAGAGTGGATTTCCGCCCCTTGAAAATTGTTTGAAGAGGGACAGTGGTAGACTCATATAAGTGACTAACTCGGAGCATGACACGGAAGGTAATCACTTAGGCAGCTGATAGTTAGTCGAATAGGCATTGGCACTACCATGATGATTTCCTGTTTGGACAGCCTCAAATATTAACCCACGATGGCATTGCTTGGCTGTACACTTTGAGAGCATTCATGGCTCAATTACCTGCTTGATCTAGGCTTTGCGTTACCCTGGGGCGTAGAAATGTGGCACAGCTCTAAGTATGTATACCGACGGCGTCCCGGCATGCTGACAGCTTCGCTTATCCAAAGCCTGAACCTTTGTTAAGTGTCTTATGCAAATGGCAAAGCTGCCGACGTGCATTGAATATGTAGACCCTTTCCGGCAGGGTGTTCAAATTGTGGCGTAACGAGAACAGCACTGCTCTTTTAATACTCTCTCTCCACACGCTGCCTACAGGATCGTCAGTAGCGGAAGATCCAAAGACAAGGATAGCCAGTAATCAAAAGTGAGCACATGTATGATGATTCCCAGTCATGAGCCGAAGAATGGGCTCCTACCTTCGTGCTGATCCTGTCTTCGCGGTGTGCGCATATTGTGAGCAACCCGACATCTAGCCAAACGCCATAGACTTTAGTAACGAATCGAAACGCCTTGTAGGGATGGTAAAAGGGCAAGATGCTGCCTGAATCGCAAGCGAGACGTCATTGTTAAGGGTGCACACGGGATGCTACTGCCGTAGCGCAGCGCTAAAAAAGGCTTGGTACCCCGAAGTCGTGGCACGCACGCGTCTCCACGTAAACAGTTCGCGCTGCTTTGTTGGATTCAAGACACTTTCTGGCTATCTGCAGCAATGATGGTGCTGTTGCAAGTACTGTAAATCATATTGAATCCATAAGTTCGAGAGTTCTATGCGGAAACTTCTAGTTCAGGGCGTTATTACAAGAGTGCAATGGCATTTTTATCTGGGTAATGTAAATTGTGGCTGAAAACATGGAAAATGGCAACACGTCATGGATCTTCAAGCATCCCGGCTACCGATCGCCCGCCATCCAGACCAGGGGGCCTGCTCTCTTTCGAGCTTGGGGCCATCTCGTGTGTTGGTCACTCAAAGCACAAAGTGGAAATCACCGGCTCATGGTGAGAGAATTGGGTAGGAGCACATATGCCCAATCATTCCATCATTCACATACTCCATGGGTATGGTGATGCTTCGATGAGTAGTCGGAGTACAGTTGATTCGGAAGCTTTGCGCAAAGGTCGTATGATGCTCACTTAGGAGGACCACAAAACACTACAAGCTATTCACAAATCATTTTCAGGATATTGGGTGGGGCCAATGCTCTTCTTCCATGCCCATGGCTGGATTGTAAATCGATGGTGCGCCCAGGCCAGTTGCGCTTGCCTTGGACTGTGACGGGCGATGACGTATGGTCCTTCCCAAGCACAGTACGCTCGTGTCACGTCAAACAATAAAGGCACTTCTTCTTCTCCCGCCTCATCTTCACTACAACACACCAGATACCCCAAACACGCACAATTCTATCCACTCCTCCCATTGTTTCAGCCGCAATTGTTTATTTGATACCCACTTTGATACCCCACAAAGCAATTCACCATGTCTACGGGAAAGGCGGTCAATCGTGAGTGATTCCAAGAGGCTACAAAGGATGGTGACAGCATGTGAACGCGCACCAAATGATCCCAAGGGCCTTTAAAGTGTATATCAAAAGCACCGAATGCTAACATTCTCAGGACCGGTAGATGTGAAGCAGAAGGAGGCTGATGTGAACAACAAGCTTCAGCTTTATGGGATCTTTCAAGGTATGCAACCATGTTCATATCAATCTGTCATTCATCTTACTAACAAGGCTTTAGCATTTGCGAACGGCAAGGTTCCTTCCAACAAGCAGATCGATATTGCACTCAACTCAGCACTTGCATCTAAACCTCTCAGTTCGCCATCCAAGAAGCTTTCAACTGAGGGTCAACAGCTTGTTGGTGACCTAAGGAGGGTCATCGAGCAGGCCAAGATCCTGCTTCTCACCAAAAATGAGGGCAACCTTCTCCAGGACTTCATCTGGAACGCTGAGCAAATTTCTGGTGGAAACCAATCGATTCCCGGTGCACCCGTTGATAAGGACACCGCTAAGCACGACGGTAACGAGGCTCTCAGTGGTATGCGGACGTTGGGTACACTGTTGATATCCAACGGCCAATTCAGGAAGCTCCTTTCGGATGCTACTGTCCTACTCCGCGACATCGCTGGGGATGCTGCGCAGAACACTGCCAATAAAGTCAAGCCCTCAGAAGAAAAGCTCAGCCAGATTGACAACCCTGCTGAGGATAACACTTGGCATGAAAACCCCGACCTATCCAAGAGTAACCTCAGAGACACAATCAAGCAGAGAGTGCCCATTGGCAAGCAGGACATTAAGCAGGCTGCTGGTGATGCCAACCAGGCTGCCCATCCCGCTGGTTCCCGCGATCCCCGTGACACCGCCCAGCTCGGTGTGCATGAGGGTCAGACTGGTGCCAACACAGGTTTAGACGCCCAGGCTGGCCTTGAGCAGAGCAAGCAGCAGCTATCAGCGAAGATCCCCGAAGAGGACAAGGACAAAGTTCGTGCTCGTCGTGACCAACTAAACAACTACCTGAAAGGCAAGATGCCTCAGGAGCGTCGCGAGCAGACTATTTGGCGCTTGAAGAAGATGGTTGTCGAGATCCAAGGCCACCAGGATTACCAGCGTGCGATTGAGACTCTTCTCAGTCTCGCTGAGCGATATGCCGGCCACGGCAAGAATCTCGGCCAGCAAAGTGCTGGAACTGTGCAAGGTGCGCATCGTGAGGATGATGCTCTATCACGTGCTGAAGCTGACCTAAAGGTGCGTAATATAGATTTTAAGAATGAAAACAAGCACTGGCTGACAAACATCAAGACCCTTCTCGAGCGCTTTGCCAACAGTACCTCAGCGGATGATCTCATCGACTCTATCAATCAGATTTACAGGGATGCTGAAAATGACCCAGAACTCAAGGGCTGGTTCAGGCACCTGAATCAATACGTCCACAAATGCCTTCAGCAGCAGGGCTATATCCTTGAGGACCGCTCTACTGAGGAATGGAACCAGATCTATGACCAGGGCCACGAGCTCCTTCGTGGTCGTTACCGTGGTCACACTGATCGCATTGCTGATGAGTTCAAGTTCATTGGTCAGCAGTTCGATGCCGACGAGCAGAACAGGCAGTTTGCCCAGTCTATCAACAAGCTCTTCTCAGACTTGGGCCATGACGAAGATGGCAAGACGACATTCAAACCTCATCTTGTCAAAGATCTGACTGATGTCATTCTCCCTGGTTTGTTTGAGAGTGTACAATACGTTCCTATTCCTCGCATCGAGTACAGCGACCCAACGGTCGATGCCATTGTAGAGAACTTGGTTATTGAGAGTGACAACCTTGCTCCCAACGTCATGGAGTTTGGATCTGACAACTACTGGCGTTGGGGACGAAAGTCTATCACTAACAAGAACAAGAACAAGATGATGCTTTCGGTTTCTGGTGTGCAGATGGATCTCCGAGATGTATCCTACTACATCAAGAAGAAGCAGGGCTTCCCTTCGATCACCGATAAGGGTGTCATGGACATCTTTATGGGAGGGTCTGGTTTCAGCTTTAAAGTTGAGCTTGAGACTGCCGACAAGGCTCGAGAGCACGCCCAAACCCATTTCTTTAAGGTTACCAAGGTCGAGACCGACATCCAGAACCTGGCTGTAAAGGTGAAGAAGAGTAACCACAAGCTTCTCTTCAGCATGTTCAAGCCTTTGTTGCTCAAGGTCATGCGCCCGGTTATTCAAAAGGTCTTAGAAAAGCAGATCAAAGACTCCGTCAACCAGGTTGATGGCATGCTTTATGACATCAAGAAGGAGGCCGATCGTGCTGAAGCTGAGGCTAAGCGAAACCCTGACCCTGAGAACCTCCAGAATATGTATCAGCGCTATGCTTCTGCCGTCCAAGCCCGTATTATGCAGGGTAAGCAAAAGAAGGAGCAGCTTAGAGAGAGGGCCAAAGACACTCAGGTCAACGTTGCTGTCACTCAACACGACTCCATCTTCAAGAACATCTCTCTACCTGGTGGCATCTCGACCAAGGCTACCGAGTACAAGGAGTTGGCTGCTAAAGGCGATAGATGGGAAAGCCCTATCTTTTCTATTGGCTCTGCCCGTGAGACGTCTAGCTTGCCTCAGGTAGCCAAGGTCACCCGTAAGCCTCACGGACGTGCAGGTGGTTACGGCTCCACAACCAATTCCAGTGGCACTGGTTCAGGCCTAGGTTCGCAGTACGGCAGTGCTGGAGCCGGTTTGGCTGCCAATCAAGGATTGCCCGACCGCTCGGGTCTTGGTCACCAGTCTGCCCAAGTTGGCTCAGATCCTTACAGCGGATCTGGCAATTCTGGTCTGGTCCAGGGTCATCATATCGATGGACAGTCTGCTCAACTCAGTGACTTTCCTCGAGGACTCAATCAGCAACAGCTTGGTGGTACTGGTGAGGGCATTTACAACACCACTCACTCTTCTACTCACCCCACTGTTAGTGGCGGTCAGTTTGCAAACCAGGTCGACAACGCCTTTAACAGCACTACTGGTCACGGTAGTGGCGGTGGTGTTGCGACTACCACCGGCCCTGGTGCTCCAGTTCATGGTGACAGCCAGTACCACACTACCTTCGGCGAACAGAACCCTGTGTTCCAGGGCCGCGCTTAGGCGTGCTTCCATCGAGATACCTCGAGTCATCACTTTGGCTGCCTGATGCGCAGCAGGACAAATTGCGATAATGATTTTCTCTCTGGATGATACCACGATTGCACAGAGCGCATAGCACATGGATATGGTTTTTGGGTTATAAGCTGTTTTCGGTTGCTTTTACAAAACTTTCCTATCCGTAGTAATAGTTAATACATTAGTTTATTTACTACGCTTTCCATTGGTCACAATAATATGTAATGACCATATGTTTACATTCATATCTGCACGAAATGCTGATGCAAATGTCTTTGGAGGTATCTTTGGAGTTTGCAGCCTGTCTCAAGAACACCGAACTACAGTACTAGGGAATTAGTCTGTTCGCACCAGCACGGACCTTTTCCGCAACACCAAACACGAGACCAACCCTCCTAACTTCAATCTCCTACTGCA